>NQII01003574.1:0-49057 GCA_002778355.1 Clitarchus hookeri
AAATCGCGGGGCCATAAAATGCCTTTATTTTTTGTTCATGCAAGAAGGAGGTCACGCAGTTGTGTTTTGGGAGGAATGTAAGTCACCACCCAACGATCGATGTCCCATTACGGAGGGAAAAGTTGTATTTCCGGACTAGAAGGTTAGGGCGTATAAACTTGCCACAATTCTTTCCCGCACATATGGAATGCAGCATCCAGTTACTTTATGATAAGTTTACTTTCCATTCAGTTTGTAATGTAGCAATACGTTACAAATTTCATATGGCAACAACACGACGTGTGAAACATAACATCGGGTAACTGTTTACTTTTTAAAATGTAATATCAAGTCGCTAATTTTATTATATGTGTGCTAACATCACACATTCACTATTCATGTACGTTGTTATTCGGTTGCATCTTTCATATGTAGACTAAATATAATGGATAAACGTATTGTGTACACAACGTTTATTAAGCTTGTATCGGACATATGAAGGGTTATCGTACATGAATTCATGAAAAGCTTTTTTTTTTTTGCATTGAGAATAAAACATTGGTTTTGAAAAGATATGTAGTTTACAAGAATACTGTTTTAACTAATGAATTACGGTTACCACATCCGTAGTATTTTCTGATATTAATTATTTGTGTATCTATGTTACATATGGATTTCACAAATCTCTTTTGTGGCTTACCTAACACATGTAGTGGGTATTCTGGAATAAGTGCTTCGTTTACGTATTGGGATCTGTCTTCATAAAGTATGTTGCCAGATTCCCATTTAATATCATGTACTTCGTATGTCTGTAAATGGTAGACTAGAAGCTTTGTAAATCTGGTGACAAATTACTCCACGGATAAGATGCTTTCGATTTAAAAACTTTTGTGGACTTATCATCGTCTGTGTATGATATAGACACTTCATTGACAATAAATGTTTGTGATACGTCGTACGGGTTTTCAAACCCTTAGACACAACAAAACAATTTTTAAAACACATACAGTGTTTGCACACAACAATATCTTATTTTAACAATATGTACAGTAATTCTGTTGGTGTTTCTGAGGTGACGGACAAATTGTCAGGCACTGCATAGTCTTGTGTGAGGTGGATTATTTCTTCCGAATTTATGCACCAAACATTCCCTCCTTCTGTGTGGATGGTGCACGAATATATCGTTGGTCATTGCAGGTATTACTAAGGGACAGTTCTCGCACCACAGGTATGAAATAATATCGGGATCTTCTCGCAGCTGTTGTGGCAGATAATTGTATACGTATTTTATTTAATGTGGTGAGAAGTAAATGATAAAGTCTTTCGGGAGAAAAGCCAGTTCGTTTACATTATCTAATGTAAGTAACGTCTCACTCTTGCTTTATGTAAACATAGTATAACACATGCCGGACCATTCAGAATCGCAGTTCTTAGAGCAGCGTCTTTGATTCATCTTTTGGTGGAGAGAAGTGTTTGTAGGACATAATTACTTTTTTTTCTATTCCCTTGAAAGGGAGCGTTCGTTAACGAAGAATGAACCTTCGCGCAGGGTTACTTTCCTTTGTGGGTTGATACCTCATCCCAGCTGATGGAGAGGTCCAGGCCTCAGGTGCGATCACCCAGAGTGCGATCTTTGAGTGGTTCGTCGTGTCACTCATCGACGCAGGTGGCAATGTTAATGTTATATATGCTTAGGTATTTCAAAATATATTATATTGTCACTGACTATTACCAAAGCAGGTGGTGTCACATGAACCGATGTAGTTTGGTTGAAAGTTAAAAATAAACTAAGAATTTTTAAAATATATTTTCGCATTATATAATAACACGAACCAATATGACGGTTATCCCTAACGACTTTTTTCATCCCTACGGTGTATTGGTCAACAGACGTACCTAGCGCTCTGTGTGGTGAGGGAAAGAGTTACGTTCAGTTCGCCCTCGGAGCCGGGGGCGGTCGGACTCCCTGCAGGCATGCGCTCGACTCCCTTACCTATATTACACAATCCAAGATGGCGGACGTATATCACAAACATATTAGCGATTCACAGTCCAGTTGCATTTGAGCAGTGGTCGGGATAGGGCATGTACTTAGTGTGTAATCACAATGTAATTACTCTCGGTATGCAATTATTTTCGGTACGTGTAATTACTCTCGGTATGTGTACTTATTCATTACACAATTTCTCATTATGCGATTAGTATGCGTATATTACTCTCATTATGCGTATACAATTACGTTTGACGGAACTCGAACCGAGAAGCACCTCACCAACCTCGTCAGTTGTGTTTTGGCAGCCGATGGGTGAGCATGTGTACTTAGTATTTAATTACTCTCTCGGTATATGTACTTAGTCTCCGTACATGTACTTACTCTCGGTACATGTACTTACTCTCGGTACAAGTACTTGCTCTCGGTAATCGTAATTGTTTACTACACAATTAATCATTATGCAATTACTCATTATGCGATTGCATCTAATTACACCTAATTACCTTCTATGGATCTCGAACCAAGGACTGACCAACTACTCAACCATTCTGCACTAACCCTACACCCCCTTATCATGCCGCTAGCCACTCGCTCTCCAGACTTCCGCGAAAAATTTCAAAGTCCCCCAAATGTCGCTTGGGAGCTTTGTCCGTCGAAAAGGCGCCCACAAACAACCACCAATCACAGCACACCTCAGAAAGGGTGGGAGAACCCATCAGCCAACGACAACACATCTCCCTGGTGGGTTTGGGAAAGGGGGGGGGGGTGGATCAGTTTCCCAGGTTAAAGTGTGCCGGCAATTAGCATCCCTCTATCCGACACCCGTTTACAGGTTTTTTAAATGGCACTTAGGCCACTATTGACTCACTAGCGTGTCAGAACGCCCCCACTCTCACTACCCGTGTGCTTGCAGCTTTGAAATATTTTTAGTTGTTTTGTTACGGGGTTGGGATGCACCTAGTAACGAGTGTTGTGAAAGATGGCGGAAGACGTGTGTCGAAAAACAAAATCAAACTACACAGAAAATAGAGGCTTCTTAATGTTAAATGCAAGAAATTCACTTAATTAAAAATGCCTAACTCAAATAAATATTAGTTTGGCAGAGAAAAGCTAAGAGGGAGTGATTTCGGCAGGTTTTACGGCCCGAAGGCCGGTTAAACCTTACATTCTCCCGCCCTGCAACTGTACTCCGATGAGTAAGGTTGTTCACAGTAAACTGAGTTCTGCTCAACTTGTACGCACATTGTGTATTCGACCACCAATGTGTAAAATTCACATTACCACAGGCCTAATTACATAATTCATGCGTCGNATTCACACTGGCATAGCCCTAATTACATAATTCATGTCTCGGTCAAGTGACACTGCGTAATTATTATAAATGTAAATGTTTTACAAATTTAGTCATTCTTACACTTATACGTTAAAAAAACAACTCGAAAGACATCATTTTAGTATTCAATGTTTACCAAACACTTTTAAATCAACGTCAAGACACGGAACTACTTTCCCCATCGGGGCCGCGGTGGCTGAGCGGTTAGCCTGCTCGAATTCCACCAAGGCAAACCGGGTTCAATCTCCGGCCGGGTCACTCCCGGATTTTCGCATGTGGGTATCGTGCCGGACGATGCCGCTGGCTGGCGGGTTTTCTCTGGGATAACNCTCTGGGATCTCCCGTTTCCCCCGCCCTTTCATTCCGACGCTGCTCCATACTCACCTTAACTACCCTCATAGGCTGTCAAGGTCTCGCTGTTAAGAGCCGCCAAAGTCTCTTCACTCACTTACTTTCCCCTCCGTCGTTACCAACTTTACTGGGCGCATGCAAGTCAGTGTTCCCGTTAGAACACACGCAAGCAGGCGCAGTGACATTTTTCAAGGGTTGACTACAAAAATACTGTCTTTACCGTGAACAACCTTTAAGGCAGTGCACTTCACGTTCGCGTCTTCTGTCTCCAGGCCTTGACTTTATTTATCTTACCATTATTAAACATAAAAGCCTTTTGTCCAAATTCATGGGTCATCATAATGCTCTTCTCACCACTTGCCATACTCTTCCAGCCGCATTCCAGTCAGTGGTGAGCTGTTGCCACTTATCAGTGGTCATTCACAGCATCTTCTGGTTAAGGTCAACATCTTTCTTTCTACAACTCCATGCAACCATTCCCTAATACCATCTGTCTTGAGACGCTCCATCAGCACATGCATGGTGTCATCCATACTCAACATACGTCACATAGCGGAGACAGCACCAACCGGAAACCATAGAGCTTAACTTGGGAATTCCCGTGCCTCGTGAACAGCTCTTTTCTTTTTATAGTTCATGGTGATCTACTGGGGACGTCAAACTGTCAATGACGTCAGGTATTAGTTTAAAGGTTACTCATGACACATGTGTTGGCGTCCAGCAACGCAGCCAATACCTTTCTAGTTTGCGAAAAGGCTGAGTAATAAAACCTGCCACCTTGAAATGGCTAGAGTATAGCCTGCAGTTACACGTAATGTGGTTCGAAAGATGTGAAGGAAGGTTTTGCTTGCTATAGTCTATTCGCAGTGTCTTCAAATTTTTTTTAATAAAACCTTTGGTTGTTTCCTAAATATGTCATGCGCAAGCGTAATATAATTTACTAACTTAAAGTATCTTAATTTCGATCAAGACGAGCTTTTATTTATTTTTATATATAAATTATAATATTCCTTTAATAATTGATATGAATAAAAACAGAGAGAAAATATGTGTGTTGGTATTGCCTAGTAATAAATAATTCTCATGCAAAATATTATTAAACAGAGTGCGCACAAATGCGGTACGCTGTCCCTTTGGAGTGTAAGTTTCTATACTTAGTTAAATTTTGTTTGCTTGAGGCGGATGAATAGCCAGTAAGTAGACCTTTAGAAGGGCTTCACAAAATTTTGAAGTAACCGTGAATAGGCTATAATATGAGCAGGCCCCACCTGATCATTCTGCCACGAGACAATATTATTTTATCGTCTCAAGGCAATTTTCCGGCTACTCCTGGACCTGCGATGTATTGCCCCGTGTGCTGCACTAGTCGGAGATGTGTACACCAGTTAAAAATATTTAACGATCTTCCTTAATGGCCACTGTACATGAAGCACATCAACAAGCTGATACAACTACTTTTTAATTTATATCTATACTACATAGCTGTGCCCGCGGCTCAGCTCGCGTGGACTAGAGAATTATTGTTGAGGTTTTTTTAAAATAAAGTCCATGCTTTTTATACTTTTTCCTGACAATGTCTGCACTTGCTTTTCAATTTCAATGAGAGCAAGGTGAAAAACTTCGTCATTGAATGTTGCTCGCGTCGTTATAGTAACAAACTTATAGGGAGAAATAATGGTATTTGTTAGTAGACACACACTGATCATAAACACAGAACAGAGGACTAACGATGTCATTTTTTGGTGCTAGAATCGCTCTTTTTACTAAAATCCCCCGTTAGTGACACAAAGCCCTCGGCATGTTTCTAATCGCCCATCTCCAATTTTGAATAGTGTATCAGCATAATATCCTGTACCAACGTCATTGTAGAGGCGCATTCTCATATTTGTCGTCAAGCTGATTTCTTGACATTTGCCCATAAGCTTCACGACTTGAGACAGACTTTGATTTCATCTGCAGGTGTGCCACTCTGAATCACCGGTAGAGTTTGGCGGAAGTCAACAGCCAGTAATACAACCATTCCTCCCATAATGTCTGTATTGTTTCGTATAAGCTGTGGAGTTCGGTTTAGGGCCTCTGTCGCTTTTTTCTGTGACATAGTGCTTTCGTCTCACACTAACAACTTACATTGACGCAGCATTGTACACAAAGCGCTATTTTTACTAAACTGTTTTTCCTGGTGGAATGAGATATTTTTTCTGGATAAAAAAGTAGCCTATGTCACTTCCCGGCCCTCCAACTACCTCTGTACAAAAAATCACGTCGATCTATTGCTCCGTTGCGACGTTGTCCCACACTAACAATTTACATTGACGCAGAATTGTACCCCGAGCGCTATTTTTACTAAAAAAAAATTTCCTGAGAAAATGCGATATCTTCTCGCATTAAAAAGCAGCCAATTTCACCTTTCAGCCCTCCAACTATTTCTAAGGAAGAAATTACGTCGATCTGTTGCTCGTTTGCGACGTTACATTGTTGACGTTGCATTGTTATTCCGTGTGTGTACTTTTTCATTATAGAATAAGAATTTCCCCGAGGGAATGAGATATTTTCTCGGTATAAAAAGTAGCCTGTGTCACTTCCCGGCCCTCCAACTATCTCTATGCAAAAAATCACGTCGATCCGTTGCTCCGTTGTGACGTGAAAGAAAGACAAACAAACAAACAAACACACTTACGCATTTATAATATTAGTATATATTCGTAACAAAAGAACATTTCCGGCAGCTATTTACTTACATATTTACGGTAAAATATTTATATTTTTATAGCAATTATGAAGCAAGATGTGACGGTGATTTTTCATACCGCGACTTATCTGCATCACATTCTTTTCTGTGCTACTGTATGTCGTTGTTTCCCCAGCATACTAATGAGCATGGAATATTTAGTGTGCATGATAGAATCAGAACGCCCTTAGCGACGGGGTCTGTGTAGCCAGAACAAGGAGCAAACGTAGATAAGCCGCAGGGACTGCGTTGAAACCCCGACAGGAAACGGATAGAACTTTCTCGCTGTCATTAATTTGCCTAATTAGGTTCTGCGGTATCACAGAGTACCTAATAATATAGAGGCAAAACAAACGCATATACCGCCACACCCCAGCCTTGCACGCCATCAAAATGGCGTCACTGGCCAGTGCCATGTTGGAACGCCGTTCGCTAATTAGCGCCTGGTAACCTACCTGCCAGCCGGCGGCCCAGCCAATAGGGAACCTTTCGCAGAACGCAGTAGCCAATAAGGCGCAAGGCCCGTTCCAAGAACCTCGTACAACCAATCTGAGAACGGGTAAACCCACGTCAAAAGAACCGCCAAACAATTTCGTCAATGTTTTCTTATCTACTCTGTGGCGGTGCCATAAAACCCATGAGCATATTGTTATGAAGTGATCAGGCCTTAGCTGAACGGCATTCCCACATTGAACCAGGGCACGAGCGTGATTGCAATAACACCTTGCGAAAGACAGTTGCTGAAAGCCTGCTGAAAGCCCCTCCACCAGCCAGTAAACGGGGTCGAAAATATTAAACAACCTGCCCGATATAGGTCAGTGTAACACCGGGAGAGGCGTTTTTTTTTCGTCGGGCCACTGGAACGAGAAGACCACTGATGATGGGTGTGTCCGGCCGTCGTTAACCGCCTCCTAGAATCAGCCTCCGGCAACATGAACAAGGTGGGGGACTTTCCAATTAGATTGTAATAGTAATGGCGTGAGGTAATAATACTTAATACAATTAATTGGTATCTTTGTGTTCCATTTAAGCTCCCCCGATCAATAGTCACGTAAATAGTTGTTGTATAATCCTTATGTTCAATAAACTCTATATTATACTGTCGTGCCCTACCTAATCATGACTCATTATTTAGCTACGCCCCCAACCACTTTCAGGTATAAATTGACATACAAGTAGATTCGTAACAATGGTGGAAGCTTGGTTCCACCCAACCCTCTCGCTGCCTTGCATCAGCTTCTCTACCATCCAACCCCAATTTAATAAATCCCCCACCCACGCTAATTTCCGTACTAATAATAACAAAATTTCAGTCACGTCTACTTTTAACATTAAAACTTTTAGCTTTTAAGTAGCAGCATAATTAAAATAATGTCATAATATCTACTTTTAAAATGTATTAGGTATAAATAATAATTTACTTGTTACGACCCAATATCTAAAAACGAAGAAATTATTTGAAACCTAAATAACAAACTTTATTAAAATTTAAAGAATGTCGGTGTGAACCGCAAGTCCCTAGTTGTTTTTATATACGTACTTGTAAACAATTTACCTCAGCAATACCATTATATAAATTTTAATTAACATATCAATTACCTGTGTGCGCTGGATGTAGTTATTTCAAATGCAACGATTACTGTGATGGTAATTCATAATCCCGTGAGCATTTTCATTAAATTAACTTTCAACTGGAGTGCTAATTTAATAAATTCCACGCAGTACACCATACTGTACGTAGTTAAATATTGCTGTGCACAGATAAAGTAAAAATATATATATATGTTATATATTTTTATGATACTTTCCCTTCAGTCTGCATACTGTATATTTAAGAAACTTCTCACAATATGCATATAAATAAGGAATGACAGTCAACTACGAGATTTTAGTATTCTGACATAAAGCCAGTATCACGTTATTAGTTATCATATGGAAGGACGAGACCTCGCAGCTACATGCCAGGCGACGCGACCCAGTTGCAAGGTGCCGAGGCAACACATTTCCCGCATCAGCACTTCCCCGCGGCTCGAGTGCCGCAGTTTTATACCCCCGCAACGGCTTCAAAATTAAGTTTACTGTTCTATATTAAAGTTCCTCATACTCCCAATAGTCTCATACACTTCCCACGATCCATTGCCATACGGTCATGGGGCAGAAAGAATCCCGTCGTAGCTAACTAGTTCTGTTATTCACGGACTTAGCCCATTAACCGGAGTTTTCAGATGTGCTAAAATGCACACCAGTCCTGAAGTGGATATGCAGANATTCACGGACTTAGCCCATTAACCGGAGTTTTCAGATGTGCTAAAATGCACACCAGTCCTGAAGTGGATATGCAGACTGCTAAACCTGATGTGAGATGGAAGATGGAGTGAGATGTGAAGGGTATTTTACGAAATGGGAATTATGCTAATGCTGACCCTTTTCTGCCCGCATCTGCCCCAGTAGAGTGTAGCCTTACCCAGGAGGCCAGACCTTACGTTTCGCGTGAGACGTGGAGCAATCTTTGGGCCTCTGGCGAAGTAGTGACCCGACAAGAGAGGCCCTTATTTTGTGCTCTACTGATATTGAAAGAGTTCAGGCAGTAGGGCAGCAATCTGGATGCATTGGACTTTTGCTGTGGGTCCTTTCTATACTACACAGAGTTTTTTGAAAGTATACCATGAGGGTACTTTCGCTTTTAACCTCCCTGGTGTAAGTCATTCAGTGCAAATTTGCCTAATCCCCGTATGCTACCCCTTTGTGTGGAAGTAGAAGTGTAATTAGTACCTAAATAATTATTTGTGTGTTCCTTTCCCCTCTATCTTCTATTTGCATAATCAATGTCATTATATTCTACTTATACTATGTGTTGATGTCCCTCGGACTTGATAGCATTTTATTTGTGTGTGGAAGTACTATTATAGTTATTTTTTAGTTATATGATCTTCTTATCTTTATTACTATCTTAACTATTTAATAATCAATGTCATTATGTTCTACTTATAATATGTGTTGTTGTCCAGTGAACTTATTAATATTTTAAGAATTGTATGAAATTGTATGAAAATTGTATGAAACCGGTTCTAGTATAACCGTCCTCATTTCTAGGCATTATTTAAGAAATAGATAAAAAACAATAACGTGACTATAAAGTTGTAACATAAGTTAGTATTCACATACAGCCCGAGAGAACAATTGCCAAAGACAGTTTAGAAATAAATGAGCTTTAACTCACGTTTAAATACATAAGCTTACAAGGTAGGACACACCCAGAAATATAATACAACCTTAATTTTAATAAAACCATAATTAAATTCACAATTTAATCTTAAATAACCATAATCTGCATAAACAATTACGGACCTCTTAAATATTTAAAGTATATATGTTATATAAGATATTTCGACAAACTGTGAAGGCAGTTAATACATTTCCTTGCAAGTTTCAGAACAACGGTACCGCACGTCATGAACAGCAGCAACCAGCAGTGACGTCACGCCCTCTTATACAAAGTCCCTCCGGAGGGCGGCGCAAGCAATAACCACGATAGCAGCGGCGGCAGGACACCTGTTCTGACGTCACACGCAGAAACGTCTTCGAGTACCGCACGTTCATTCCACAGCATCAGCACTTCCACATAACCCAGCTCGCGAGTCGTACGTCAAAATATTTACAGGTAACCAGCGGTTTGCATATTTTACGTACACCACTCACACACCGCACCATGGAGGTAACAGTAACACTTACATAACAAACTTTACTTTAAAAAGTTTATGATTGCATTAAAAAAAAATAGCGATTGCTAATAAGAGGCCTCCAAAATCAAAGGTTTGTGAATTATAATGTATAATAAAAAATTCAAATCAGTTTTACGATTGAAGAGAATTTGGAAAAAAAAAATCGTATTCCAATGTTTGCGACTAGAAAAAGAAAATTTTTTTAATGTACCTACTCAACTAACAATTTCTATGAATAAATTAATACATTGTAAGAGTTTACATCATAAAATAGAGACGTCTCATTTGTAAAACTTTATTGAATTGTGGTGATTTAAATAATCTAGTCTTTAAGGAAAAGTGATGACTTTCTTATCACTGTAATTTAAGATTTTAATTTTTATATATAACGAACCATTTGTTCAATTTACCACATTCAATAGATATTATTATCTGTTATTGACACATATTTATTGTATAGTAAGTAACATTTATTACTTCAACATTTTTTTTTGTTATATTTGAATACTTGTGTATATGTTACTTTAAGTATCATTTCCATTTCCCTCTTAAGTATTGAAACGTAGTAGAAAAGCAGCTGCAACAACATTTGAATTTTATGGAAGTTCCAATTATAAATTAAATAATATTCTACGTTTCGATTCCATCCCATCAGTATCCTACCACCGTGACGTCACGTACCGTTTGACTATGTGACATTCTTCTACCACGTCACAATTTTTGTAAGTGTTCTAACATGTATTTATTATCAGCGCATGTCTTTTCTGTACAAACAAAACACAATAATTTTTGTAGCGGGGAGAGCAGTTAATTTTAACAATTCAAAATCTTTTGAGTTTAAATTATTCATTTCCGCTATAATGACCAAAGTTTTACGTTGTATTGCTGTTTCATTATTTACAAGAATTTATGTATCAAAATATCCACGCCACGTAGTGCTTAGGGACTCGCAACCCCAAGAAAGGCTGACGCATTCGGTCCCACCCGGAGTGATTTACCGCGCTTTCGCGTGGAAGACACTTTGCACACCCCAGCGGAACTGCAAGTTCAAGGCCCGCAAGGCCACTGCAAACACACAGCACAGCGTTTGTTCGGCCCACCTGGCCCGAGGACTGCACGAAAGCAATTGCCAGTCCCTTATATCTAACTTATACGTCAACTATATTAACTTTGAAAACATTTTCCTACCGTAGCGAAGAGAACTTCACCCCGATCCATATTTCTACTGCCAGACGATGAACCACGCAAATTCAAAATTATCTTCCGCTACCCCCACGGATTCTAGGGCGAGATGAGGGCATCTCGCTAGTGAACATTGGGGGAGATGTTATGACGTGATCAGGCCTTAGCTGAACGGCTGTCGTCGGGCCACTGGAACGAGAAGACCACGGAAGATGGGTGTGTCCGGCCGTCGTTAACCGCCTCCTAGAATCAGCCTCCGGCAACATGAACAAGGTGGGGGCTTTCCAATTAGATTGTAATAGCAATTACGGGAGGTAATAATACTTAATGCAATCAATCAGCATCTCGGTGTTCCATTTAAAGCTCCCCCGATCAATAGTCACGTAAATAGTTGTTGTATAATCCTTATGTTGCTTTGCTATACTGCTGTGCTCTACCTAATCATGACTCATTATTTAGCTACCCCCATAACCCCTTTCTGGTATGAATTAGCATAAAAGTAAATTCAAAACAATATGTTATAGTACATTCACGGTTACTTCCAACTTTCCTGAAGCCCTGCTAAAGTTATACTTTCAGGCTTTTCCTCCGCCTTATGCAATTACAGCTTAACCAAGTCTCCACGTTCGTGCGCTCTCAGTGTAATAATATTTTGCATGAGAACTACCTCTTACTATCCATTACCAACATTCCTATTGACAACTACCTCTTACTATCCATTACTATCATTCCTATTTTCTACCTGTTTTTATTCATGTAAATTATAAATTAGATTTTGTAATTTGAAGATAAAATAAAAGCAAAAGGACAATTTAACCAAAAATACCATACTTTTATTTTTATGTTAACAGAAATATAAAATGATTGTGATAAATGACGTGTTTAGGAAACAACCAAACATGTCATACATAGGATGATTTTTCAAAGGTTTGGTTAAATAAAAGTGTGAAGATACCGGGAATAGCCTATACACTTTAATTTTACCTTATCATACTAGTGGACATATAATGTTAATTTGGTGAAAGGTAATGTGTAATATTTATTTTGGGGTAGACCTACGTTTCTTGGGCAATCGTTTTTGTTGCTCCGTTGATTGAAGACATTTGACTTCACTAACGTATCTCCACTTACAGAAATTTGAATCACGGGTGTTAAGAGACTGCTTAAAATCTATAGTGAGTGCGTATCTATCACAGTACACATGCCATAAAACAAGCAACTTTAATACCCAATGTGGTGTTATTATAAATAAATTACATAGCGGTCAGTCATACATTTCATGCATATTTTCACTATTTTAGTGTGAAAGTTTTTTGGCGCAATGGAGAAAAAAAGAATTTATGTAATTTACAAAATATTGTTTTGAATTTTGTAGATATTAGCCCTGCCAACATTTTTACGGTGAACACCAAATTATTTTTAGTGGCAACCAAATGAGTTTACTGATTACATTTTCTATTCCTCCTCCGCTCTTTCCATTTCCTTTGCGGTACAACCTCAGACTTGAGTTTTCCCCGGTAAGAATACGTTTTTCCTGTTCCGAGTCGCAGGGGCTCGACTGAAGGCTACGGCCAGGAAAGGAGAATATGTCTTCTGCTACGGGAACTGATTGGCAGAAGATGTTGGAAATAACTATGAGTAGGGACGGGAATATTTCGCGTATTGCGAAGCCCGCCTACCTGCATCATTTTTTGTCTCTTTTTTTATTTTTTTGGCCCGTAAGCACAGGAGCTATAAGGGTGTCTCTGAACTAGCGTGCAGTGTTCTCGTGCTGCTACGTGTATCAATGTGCAGAGACCCGAAAATCTCTAAAATTCATTTGAGGGGCAAGTTAAACTTCAACCACATGTACATTTGAGTTCCTGCTTCTATTGGAACCACATTTCGTTAAACACACCCCGGACCTACATTCGACCAATGACGAACCTGCAAAAAAAAACAAGGCTCGCATCCCGCGCCACTTGGTCTGAGGTTAAACTGGAGCAACAGCCAATAACTGATGCTCAAATAAACACAGTATTGTTGATTCTAGCTTGTTGCTGACTGAACCCGCGAAGTTTCCGCGTCTCTATATATGGCACTTTCAGCGGTGACCCTATCATTTTATTGATGAAAAGTCTGTAGCGAAGTTCAATACAGCCCCCTATCGAAGTTTGGCACGTGTCCGGCCAGTATGTTTTAAGATACGGAAGTCTGATAAAGCAGTTTTTAATTACATCGGAGGCGTCCAAAATCATATTTAAAGCATACGTGGTAACTTTTAAGTATAGTCTATTCTCGGTTTCTTCACACTTTTTGAATCAAACCTTTGAGAAATCACTCCATGTACGACGTATTTAGTTAATTCCTAAATATGCCATGTGTCTCAAGCGTTTTATACCTCCGTTAAAATAGAAGTTTCTTATTTTTCTTTAAATTAAAATTTTACCTACATTATATTTATACATTATAATATTTTATTCATAATAAACGTAAATAAAAACAGTGATAAAAATTTTGTGTTGGTAGCGCCTAGTAAGAAATAATTCTAATGCTGAATATTATTACAAATGAGTGCGCACGAATTCGGTGCGTAGTCCTTTGGTGTAATTATGTAGACTTAATTAAGCTTAGTTTGCACGAGGCGGAGGAATATCCTGGAAATAGAACTTTAGCAGGGCGTCAGAAAAGTGTGAAGTAACTATGAATGGATTATACCATTCCTTTCTCGTATGGGATATGATGTATTTTCGTAGGTAAACATACTGGGAGCACGTTTAATAGTTCCGTCAAAAAACCAGGATTTCAAACACTGTAACACAGCTTAAGCGCGAGGCAGGCGGAACGCTTAAGCGATGCATAGNATTTCAAACACTGTAACACAGCTTAAGCGCGAGGCAGGCGGAACGCTTAAGCGATGCATAGGCTAGATTACGCAGTCCGTCGTATACTAGACTCATATGTTCGTTCATTAGCTGCCACNCTCGTATGGGATATGATGTATTTTCGTAGGTAAACATACTGGGAGCACGTTTAATAGTTCCGTCAAAAAACCAGGTTTTCAAACACTGTAACACAGCTTAAGCGCGAGGCAGGCGGGACGCTTAAGCGATGCATAGGCTAGATTACGCAGTCCGTCGTATACTAGACTCATATGTTCGTTCATTAGCTGCCACNACGCTTAAGCGATGCATAGGCTAGATTACGCAGTCCGTCGTATACTAGACTCATATGTTCGTTCATTAGCTGCCACCTTTGTGAGTGGCCGGTAATACCACAGAGTAATTAAGAATACAGAAGTGCAACAGTAACTTGTCCCGCGAACTCGAGCCAAAATGGCGTCACTGGCCAGCAACATGTCGAAACGCTGTTGAGCAATCGGCGCCTGGTAACCTACTCGCCAGCCGGCAGCCCAGCCAATAGGTGACCTTTCGCAGCACGCAGTAGCCAGTCAGGCGCGAGGCCTGATCCAGAGCCAATCAGCGGATGGGTACGCCCACGTCAACAGAACCGCCACTCTATTTCGTCTCTGTGTACTTATTTAAGTTGTGGTATTATCCTTCACAAGGTAGTAACGCGGTTTGGTGCCTTTTTTCATGCAGATCTGCTGTCGTCCACGGAGGATCACATAAAATACGAGCCAATCGNGTAACGCGGTTTGGTGCCTTTTTTCATGCAGATCTGCTGTTGTCCACGGAGGATCACATAAAATACGAGCCAATCGCGAAATCAACTCAAATATACGATTGTTTGAAGTCTAACTTATCATCAAATAGATTTGTGGAATTTCTCTGTCAACGGCGATGAGTTATCCGTTCTCATTCCCAGTGTAGACGATTGGCTACATGTTACACAGTAAGGTTATATTGACTGGTACTGTATTTTGCACGTCCCTAATATTGGCTCAAAAATTGCTCCAATAACTGCCAAATTCACGTGTTCCAGCAATGATTCGCAGTTTGTTTACAACTGGTTTTAACCCTTAACACGAGATTTAACAAAACAAAAAAATCCTTACGGTAACTTGATTACAGTTTATTCGCGGTTCCTTCACATGTTTTAAATAAAACTTTACAAAAGTACCCCATGTGTGAAATTTTTGGTTATTTCCTAAATATACCACGTATCACACGTGTTTTATACTTTCGTTAACATACAAGTGCCTTATTTTTTGTTGAATTTTTGACTTCTACTTAAAATTTATTTATAATTTATATCATTTATAATTAATATGAATAAAAAAAAGGGAAAAATTGGGTGTATTGGTAACGCATAGGAAGAAATAGTTCTTATACAAAATATTACTACACTGACTGCGCACGAATGCGGTGCATTGTCCATTTGGTGTAATTTCCTACAATCGGTTAAGCTTTATTTGTGTGAGACGGAGGAAATCCTGGAAGTAAAATTTAAGCAGGGCTTCAGAAAAGTTGGAAGTAAATGTGAATGGACTTTGCGTCGTATCTGCATTACAACTTAGTCAAAAGAAATGTACGAGCGTATAAAATAACTTATTTACGTAAACAGTGGGGTAACCTGTAATTTGCCGAACATCACAGAATTCTTGTAGCACTACAGTAAATCACTATAGATTGCACAGCGCCAGCTAACTCAGGTAAAGTGATGAGGAATCTAACGAGAAAACTACCATAATTAAAAGTCACCACAATTATTTTTATGTGCCTGCAGGGAAATATCGCGAACGTGTCCTAATTTGTTTCCGAGCATTTAATTGCTTCATGCAAGCTCACTACAATGTGCCTTCAGTGTGTAAAAAAGTTACTCTGGCCTCCCGCGAGTGTTCGGTACTCGCGTCCGTAGGTTAACAAAGCAATGTGTACAGGCCTGTTGAAGGCATGTACTCTCCAACTCCCGTCTGTCTCCTAGCCGCTCTGGTTGGACCCAAGGGTGTCCTCTCGGAGCCAACCAGAGAGGCGGACCCTCTAAGCCCCGCCTACACCGTCTGTAATCCATCCCGTGGCCACACGTTTATTTTTTAAGTGAATATTACATAGTCTTCTCTGAGTAATAACTCTAAACGACTAATTAACATTACCCAAAATACCACAACTTTATAAAAAAAATAATTATTATACAGTTGTGGCCTCGCAATTTACGCTTGTCACAAACCTTACTTGAAGCCACGTGGGTTTGGCAGTTTTGTTTGTAGGAAGATAGGAAGTTCAATGTCGGGTCACGGCGGTGGTAACTGCGCAGCTGGCAAGCACACTCTACACCACATTCACTCTACAGTTGAAGTGAGGCGGATGTGTGAGATCTGTTGTCCGGAACCCGGCAAGAAAATTGCTCCTAGTGAACCAAAACAAAATGATGTTGTTGCGGGTCGGTATTGAAATATGCCTGCAAATTCATCGCATACAGAGTTCCGTGCCTGCCTTAGGCATACGGGGTATAAAGTTCAAATGGGAAAATAAACTTCGCTCAGCTCTGAGGGAAGGAACGTAGGGGGAGGTAACGTAGGGGAGGGCTCTCTCTTACGCTCACTGATGGAGGGGAGGGAAAACACTTGACACTGCTAGCACTGTAAACACCAAACTGATAACATTGCTCTCTACTGCCGCGCTGCGCGACCTAAGTGTTTTATTTCCCCCACGAGTAACATGCACACGCAGAACAGCTATCCCTCAACCTTACTCGGCCGCTGTCACTACTGAAATGAAAAAAAAAACCCACTCCTTCGTGTAGCAGCAATGGGCTCGCCTCTCGACTCGCCCGGCGAGTCAAGGGAGAAAATGTCGTTATTCCTGTATGCGAAAGAAGAGATCATTTTTTTAAGCAGTAAGTTAATATACATTTGCGTTTAACACCAGATGGTTTCCAGCGTGCAGTTGGTTTAATATACTCGTGTTTTTAAATTGGCGCACAATACTTTCCGTCGCTACCGTCCCCATCATTACAAAATACTGCCTAGTTGGATGTTCGCATCGTTTTAATATGTAAGTTTAGGATAGTTAAGACTTTAATCCATCTCCGATAACACTTCGCACTTCGAGTGTGCACCTTGGATGAAATAATCATTATTATAATGCAATTTTTAAGTGATCAAACTATTACGCATTGCTGTATCACGGAGTTGATTGACAAATTTTAAATGTGTTAATCTCGATAGATCATGGCACAATCATGCAGGAATACCGGCGAACAGATACGATAACACGAATTTATTTCACACATATTTGGT
The DNA here is from genome assembly GCA_002778355.1 of Clitarchus hookeri. Lineage (NCBI taxonomy): Eukaryota > Metazoa > Arthropoda > Insecta > Phasmatodea > Phasmatidae > Clitarchus > Clitarchus hookeri. Next base: position 17,470 of record NQII01003574.1, read on the forward strand.
CCTTATACATGTTATAACCTTAACTAATCTAAAAAAATAAAAAGTCTAAGATAAACTTTAAAAATGTCCGGAAGGACAACATTAAAAATCGCACGCACTGAAATAATCTATAGAATAGGTACTGTACTCTTCTGTCCCATCCCCAAATTTCTCACCAGAATTATTTTACTTAATTTATTGGGTTTCTTTAAAACACCCGCGTTTATGCTCAAATGGTAGTTTAGTAAGAGGGGAGATTCAGCTATGAACTTAACCAACATGGCTTATCAAGTAACACACAAGTTTCGCTTAGACGGAGTTCCCACCCGGAACCCGATAGTTGTTTATCCTTGAGGCTGTCGTAAAAATCCGGTTTAATTTACAAGCAGAATACGAAATACTTTTCTTTCTACTATAAACCTTTCTTATTCAGTAACTCCTTTTTTTTTTTTTTTCAAAGCTTTATTTTTCTTATGTTCCCCGGAGTGGCGATATTTTTAAATAACGCATCCCATTAACAAAACGGCATAAAGGCGCCACGCATTGTACGTTATCGCTTACATCATAATGAACGAGGATTTAAAATTTCTGCATTTCATGTTCAGCGGTTTTTTTGTCCGCGAGGACCAAAATAACATACGTACGAGATGAGCGCACTGAGAGAAGAGTGCAGCTTAAAAAAAAAAAATCTGCGAAGTGTTATTTTGTCGCGTCGACCGATAAATGTGGCGCTGCGTACCGGAGCCGTCAGAAAACGGCGTCAGGCGGCAGTTGGCGCCGTTCAAGAGGCTGACGCATCGTTCGATCTGACCAGGCGGTGAGTGTGTGTGCGTGTGTGTGTGTGTGTGGACTCCGCCCGCCTTCCGCGACAATGACAGCGACCCGACCACAGAGTATTTACGGCCACGATAATTTTCTATTCCTTTATGTGAAAGGAATTTATACAAAGATCACATAAATGTAAATATTTGTAGTCAAATTATTATAGTTCTCAAAATACTGCACCAAAGAGTAGAAAGTTTCGGAATATGGGAGGCTAAGTTTCTATGATCCTAATTGACTTTGCCAAATAGATCACATGTCACGTGATCTATTTTATATACACGACATATTAATTCATTATCAGGGATACTAAACAATCGGTACTCGGGTCCTGAATCTATTTTAAAATAGGTATTGATGTTTTTGGCAACACATATTTATCCGTTCGCGAGGAAATAATATTTATATTTATTACTTTCTCTTGGACGAATAAAAATGTGTTGACAAAAATATTAATAACTATTTTAAAATAAATTCGTGATACCAGTACCCGAGTGCGCTTTGTTAAATATCCAAAGGGGAATCCCGAGTAATACCGGGGAGAAATACTCGCTCTCACGCGGGGTTTTATGGTTAAGTTAGAAAGAACCGAAGAAGGGGAATTACCGCGCGCGCTATTCACTTGTCTAAATTTGTTTGATCTCTGGCTCGGTTCGGTATAATTGGATTTGACGTTTACTAAGTTAATGTTTCTTTTAATATTAATCCATTTTCACCACTGTTGAAATGGTTTAAAATGTCGTCTAATATAGACAAATCCAAGTTATACCAAAAATTATTCGAAAGTTTTAAAAAATCTCACACGAACTCAAATTTACAAAATGTACAGAGATTAGTTAATGAAGTGTGGCGTAGTTATAAGATACAAGCAAAGTCCGACAAGGAACTCTATATTATTGTGTCTAAGAGAATTGCAGAAGAATTACAAGTAGCGACTAGGAATAAATCGAATCTCTTAAGCTATTTTTCCAAGGTACCTTTTGTTTGCTATTAACTTGTTGCGCCGCCGGCACTTTTAGGATAAATGTTTTTAGAGATTTAGAGGTTAAAAGGNATTAACTTGTTGCGCCGCCGGCAATTTTAGGATATATGTTTTTTGAGATTTATAGGTTAAAAGGATGTTTGCGATAATGTGAAAACATAATGTTTGTGAGAGTAACGCTAACAAATATATTTAAATAATCTTTGCCATAAAAATATTCTATACCCAGTAGTGAGTCGATTACAGGCTGAGGATGATGATGATAAAAAAATATTGAATGCCAATTCTACATCATGCCATTCTCAATATGTTGCGGGAAAAGAGTGCCTAAAATAAATATATCAATAGCTTTTTAAGAGAATCATTAGAAGTATTAATAGGATGTTTTATTTTTTAGGCAACGAACAACTGTAAAGCTGCATAAAATAAACAAATTGTACAGACAGCTTCAGGTTCGACTGAACAGGAAGAGAACGACACTAAACTCAGAGAAGAATCACAACAGCAATACGAAAACATAGAAAATGAGGAAAAACAGTTGAGTGCAACGCCTTCTCAAGACGCTATGAAAAAGAAGATTGATCTTCTGGAAAAAAAATCTGTATGCTTTGTATTCTGCTAGAGATACCATGCTAAGCCATGTTGAAGTTGACAAACATATCAAAAGTCCCGCGAAGAATTAAAAGCTGCAAAACAGTCTTTAAAGAGAAAGATTCAAAACGCAGTAGCCCAGAAGAAACACAGAGATAGTATGAAAAGAAAGTTAGAAGATATTTGCCATGAAAATCCAGAAATAAAAAAAAACTATCCATGAGGGATTTAGTTGGACGTCCTAGCCTAGAAAATGATCAACCATTACTATTAAAAACAATAGCGGATATTGCTTTATTTGGGAGTGCAGCAGATGATGGAAGACGAACGGAATCTATTCGCAGTGTAAAAACTCTTGATGACCTTACACAAGAATTACACAAAATAGGATTTGGCATCAGCCGAAGTGGGAGATATCTTCGTTTACTTCCAAGAAAATCTAACTCCACAGAAGGACGAAGACGTGTATCGGCAGTCCCTGTTAAGCTCACTCGGGCACAGACGGATCACCACAAAAACCACGTGGATAGCCGTTTCGCCGAACCATCGCTCCATCATTTGGAGAACATAGCATCAATACTTGGACCAGATCAAGTATTTCTCATATCTCAAGATGATAAAGCTCGGATGTGTGCTTGGTGTAACTGCGGCAAATAAACAAGTGCCTCTTCTAATGCATATGGAATATAGAGTCAAATTGCCTGATCACGACTGGGTAATCGCCGAGCGGCCTAAATTGATACCCTCTGTTTATGCTGGTATTAAAATAACTCCTAGTATGCTAGGGCAACCGCAAGCCGTTAAATATTCCGGGCCAACATACATCGCTCTCTCTCGGGAAGTTTCGCAGCGTCTGCAGTAGCAGAAAAAATTATACATGTTTCCAACTTGAGCATATTTCATACTTATTACAGCAAAAATAATGATTTTTGAATTTGTAATTTACAACTGAAACCAGATTTTATTGTTTGAATACTTATTATAATATATTTAGACTTGATGGCGGGACGGTTACAAATCCGAAGTTGGCAGAAGTGGCGACTGGTGACGCCGACGACATTACATGGCGTGTTTCTGAACGAAGCGTCACGTTCGTACTCGTATTTTTTATACCTACCTAGGCAAGTTACGACGTTGTGATAAATATGTTTTTCTACGGCTGGAATAAATATGCTGTACAGTGCTTCGTGACCGCTGTGTGTGTGAAAGAGTATTGTTGCTATTACGTTACTCTGGACCAGTGTGTGTGTGTATGTGATTTCAAATATCGGGCGTGTGAAATTTATACGTTTTAACCATGAGCTGTTTTTAATACGAAATAAATTGTTTGCAAGTCACGTCTGTTTATTACATCCTTGTAATCTTGCCCTAGGTTTCTGATACACAATTGTGCAACGTGCTTACGGTTCTGTGATTTGAATGTTTGCCACAACCCCAAGAAAATACTAAGCCCAGCCAGATAAATTTAAATAAATAATTAAATTAACCTAGAACAGAGTAAGTACCAATGCACATAAATAGGAGCGGAATAAAAGTAACAGTAGGCCTATTTGTGTGCATGTTTACCCATATATTTTAAGTTTGTCGTTGCTACATACAATAAACAAGAGACACGAGTTGCTTGCTTGAATTTACTGTGTCTTCGTTGGGCTGTTTGTCCCTTCGTTTTATTTTTTATTCCAACTAAGGCCGTCCTTTTAACGAAATAACCCAACACATATTAATAACAAGAGGTTAAATACTGCAGTTCTTTTCCCCGCAGTTATAACAGGGCTAAACACAGTCGCGGCAAAATATCGAAGTGTATTATGTGTAATGAGCTATGTCGTGTAAAACAAATGTGTTAACAATGTAAAATAATAACCGTAAGAACTATCGTCAACAAAGACATTGTTAAAAAGTCATAAAACTTACATAGATATAGTTATATGCCTAAATTTTGGACATTCTTACGAAATGGTTTTTTGAAATATGACTAAATTCTTTGAACAGCTGAAAACAGTAAACAAGCATTTGGCAGTTAAAACGTAGTCACATGGCAGTGTTTACGTTTACATGTAGCGGAAGGATACGTCATCGGTAACCAAAAGTAGAACATTAGCAGGGCTTCAGAAACGTGTGAAGTAACGGTGAATGGCTTATATAGACAGAGTGAACACGGAGTAGAGTGCGCATTCCATATGCGCAGTCACCGTCTCAATTGTCCCAAATCACCACATGTACGAAGTGTTTGGTTATTTCCTGAATATATCACGTATCTTACGCGTTTTATACTTGTGTTGACCTAAAATTACTGTACCTTATTTTTGGTTAAATTGATCTTTTACTTATATTTCATCCATATATTATAATATTTTGTTAATAATTAATATGAATAAAATACCGAGTTGGTAATGCCTGGTAAGAAATAGTTCTTATGCAAAATAGTTTTTAACTGAGTGCGCAAGAATGCGGTGCGTTGTCCCTTTCTTGTAATTTTATAGACTCGGTTAAGCTTTGTTTGCATAAAGCGGAAAAATATCCTGGAAGTAGAACTTAAGCTGGCCTTCAGAAAATTTGGATGAAATCGTGAATGGAGTATAACTGTCCAAAAACCACGTGATTTCGACCAATGTTAAAATAATATTTCATTTCATAACTCCTTGATACGCTGGTGCAATACTATTGACGAAGTAGTAATGTAAAGGCGACGTAATCGTATTAAGTAAAGTGTTATTTTTTTTTTCCCCCAAAAAAGGCACAAATTTGCTGTAAAATCAAACTGAAAGAAAAGAACGACGTTGTTCAAACATGTCACTTTGGCAGTCCGTATGGAAATTCTTGAGTCAGTTTTGTGGACCAAAAAGACCATAAACGGTCTAAAGGCTGTTCACGAATAAGTAAGTACTAATGAAATCTACCTTTGAAAAAAAAAATTACTGTCCATTAATACTTACATGCTACAGTGAACATTCTCCCAGTTTAGTTGGCAGAGAATTAACCGCTGAACGGCGACATCATCCGGCCGGGAATCGAACGCGGTTCTCCTAGTTGGGAGGCGAACAGTCTGACCACTACACCACCATGGACCATTTACGTTGTTTTGAGAGTGTATGTAATACGTAAATGTATTGCTACTGAAGTCAAGGTTTTTGTACACATAGGAGCATGAATTTGCGTATTTTTAACGCGTTTTTTCCCCGTAAAATTTGCACGGTTTCCATTACTTGGATGACGCATGAACGAATAGAGATGGTTCATTATGATGTTTATGGCGGCGGAGAGGGGATAGCACCAGATAACATTGGAGAAAAATAACCGACAGGTCGCGTTTCTCTGCAAGAATGCCTGACTGTGTCATCAAGCTCTAGAAAACAAAGAGCCACGCAATTAACCTTAAAGTTATTATACCAGTATAGAGTAAGACAGTTAAAACATGTTTTTAGTTGAGTTGACTTCATACAGTTTTCACTTNAGTTAAAACATGTTTTTAGTTGAGTTGACTTCATACAGTTTTCACTTAGTGTAAAATAAAATTATTTATTATTAGATTTTGTATTATTGGTTAGCTTACTTTTTAGGTTTCTCTGTAACCTTGTTGAACTATTTTGGCTATGTTTTCGNCTGTGATTTGAATGTTTGCCACAACCCCAAGAAAATACTAAGCCCAGCCAGATAAATTTAAATAAATAATGAAATTAACCTAGAACACAGTAAGTACAAATGCATATAAATACGAGCGGAGTAAAAGTAACAGTAGGCCTATTTGTGTGCATGTTTACCACTATATTTTAAGTTTGTCGTTGCTACGTACAATAAATAAGCGACACGAGTTGCTTGCTTGAATTTACTGTGTCTTCGTTGGGCTGGTTGTCCCTTCCTTTTTAATTTTTATTCCAACTAAGGCCGTCCTTTTAACGAAATAACCCAACACATATTAATAACAAGAGGTTAAATACTGCAGTTCTTTTCCCCGCAGTTATAACAGGGCTAAACACAGTCGCGGCAAAATATCGAAGTGTATTATGTGTAATGAGCTATGTCGTGTAAAACAAATGTGTTAACAATGTAAAATAATAACCGTAAGAACTATCGTCAACAAAGACATTGTTAAAAAGTCATAAAACTTACATAGATATAGTTATATGCCTAAATTTTGGACATTCTTACGAAATGGTTTTTTGAAATATGACTAAATTCTTTGAACAGCTGAAAACAGTAAACAAGCATTTGACAGTTAAAACGTAGTCACATGGCAGTGTTTACGTTTACATGTAGCGGAAGGATACGTCATCGGTAACCAAAAGTAGAACATTAGCAGGGCTTCAGAAACGTGTGAAGTAACGGTGAATGGCTTATATAGACAGAGTGAACACGGAGTAGAGTGCGCATTCCATATGCGCAGTCACCGTCTCAATTGTCCCAAATCACCACATGTACGAAGTGTTTGGTTATTTCCTGAATATATCACGTATCTTACGCGTTTTATACTTGTGTTGACCTAAAATTACTGTACCTTATTTTTGGTTAAATTGATCTTTTACTTATATTTCATCCATATATTGTAATATTTTGTTAATAATTACTATGAATAAAATGCCGTGTTGGTAATGCCTGGTAAGAAATAGTTCTTATGCAAAATAGTTTTTAACTGAGTGCGCACGAATGCGGTGCGTTGTCCCTTTCTTGTAATTTTATAGACTCTGTTAAGCTTTGTTTGCATAAAGCGGAGAAATGCCCTGGAAGTAGAACTTAAGCTGGCCTTCAGAAAATTTGGAATAAATCGTGAATGGAGTTATAACTGTCAAAACCACGTGATTTCGACCAATGTTAAAATAATATTTCATTCCATAACTGCGTTGATATACTNATGTAAAGGCGACGTAATCGTATTAAGTAAAGTGTTATTTTTTTTTTCCCCCAAAAAAGGCACAAATTTGCTGTAAAATCAAACTGAAAGAAAAGAACGACGTTGTTCAAACATGTCACTTTGGCAGTCCGTATGGAAATTCTTGAGTCAGTTTTGTGGACCAACAAGACCATAAACTGTCTAAAGGCTGTTCACGATAAAGTAAGTACTAATAAAATATACCTTGGAAAAAAAAATTGCTGCCCATAAATACTTACATGCCACAGTGAACATTCTCCCAGTTTAGTTGGCAGAGAATTGACCGCCGACCGGCGGCATCATCCGGCCGGGTATCGAACGCGGTTCTTCTAGTTGGGAGGCGAGTAGTCTGACCACTACACCACCATGGACCATTTACGTTGTTTTGAGAGTGTATGTAATACGTAAATGTATTGCTACTGAAGTCAAGGTTTTTTTGTACACATAAGAGCATGAATTTACGTATTATTAACGCGTTTTTCCCCTTAAAAATTGCACGGTTTCCATTACTTGGATGACGCATGAACGAATAGAGATGGTTCATTATGATGTTTATGGCGGCGGAGAGGGGATAGCACCAGATAACATTGGAGAAAAATAACCGACAGGTCGCGTTTCTCTGCAAGAATGCCTGACTGTGTCATCAAGCTCTAGAAAACAAAGAGCCACGCAATTAACCTTAAAGTTATTATACCAGTATAGAGTAAGACCGTTAAAACATGTTTTTAGTTGAGTTGACTTCATACAGTTTTCACTTAGTGTAAAATAAAATTATTTATTAGTAGATTTTGTATTATTGGTTAGCTTACTTTTTAGGTTTCTCTGTAACCTTGTTGAACTATTTTGGCTATGTTTTCGNTAGATTTTGTATTATTGGTTAGCTTACTTTTTAGGTTTCTCTGTAACCTTGTTGAACTATTTTGGCTATGTTTTCGAATCCATTTGGCTTTATTTATTGAATGTAAGTTGGCAACATTGACATGAAGAACTGTATTTTACAGGATCTTTGCAGTTTTTTGGCGGGGTTGCTGTTCTGTGGTAGTATGTCTACGTAAAATAACATGTTTTTGGAGTGGCTGGATGGTTACGTAAAGTGACTTCTTCAATCCAGGAGTGAGACCGTATATCACGATTGCAAGAAAGTTGGTTTATATCTTAAAATCTAATTAATGTAGACGCTCTGCAGTCGCATTTTCTTACAGTCTTGAGCGTCGTTGAACCTAATGCTTTAATACTAATACGAACTATACTCTACCAAAGGAATCTGATGCATGGTAAGTGTGTTTAATGCACGAATATCCAACTTACGAGACCAGAATTTTAGCATATTAAAGTTAAAAGTATTTCAAATTCATTTACCTCGTTGGCAGTTTCTTGAAATTCTAACATATCACAGGTAGTGTGGTAACATTTGTGTTTTAACAAGAGAAAAAACTGTTGGCATAAAATTTTTCTTGAGTCTGTCCTTATTCAGAAGGTGGTGAGTGTTGCCTACTTTAACACTCAGAAAATTCGCATAGTTATCAATATTCGAAAATTAATTTAAGTTTCTTNGTGGTGAGTGTTGCCTACTTTAACACTCAGAAAATTCGCATAGTTATCAATATTCGAAAATTAATTTAAGTTTCTGTGTAGATAACTCTTGAATACTAAAACAATATGTCTAAGCACACAATTTCGCAAACATACCGTTATAACTACTCTTTAATTCTTAACTGAAACTGGGATTCAGTTGNATGTCTAAGCACACAATTTCGCAAACATACCGTTATAACTACTCTTTAATTCTTAACTGAAACTGGGATTCAGTTGCTCTTGCGGCCTACAGTGGCTGTTCACGATTAATGAACCACTTTTAAACTCAACATTTGAAAATATGACACTGCCCTTACCTTCGTGAATTTTAACGGGCACACTGGCTGGTATGTTCCCAGTGAAGTTGGTAAAAACAGGGGGAAAGTAGTTCCATGTCTTAAAGTAGAATTAAAAGTGTTGGGTAAAAATTTGCGAATAATGAGGTAATTTCTCTTGATTTCGTCTTTTTATGCACTGAAACGTAAGAAAGAGAACACTTGTAAAACATTTAATTTTTCTAATAATTTCACAGTTTCATTTCACCGCCACGCATGAATAAAGTGACTAGACCCACGGCAATGTTAATGTTACAAATGGCGGAAAAATACACATGGTGCANCCGCCACGCATGAATAAAGTGACTAGACCCACGGCAATGTTAATGTTACAAATGGCGGAAAAATACACATGGTGCATACAAGTAGATCTTAAGCAGGGCTTCCAAAAGTTCTCACTTTACCGTGAACAGGCCGTATCAGATAAATCCAGCACTTTTTTTTCATTTACTTAGGAACCAAGTACGACAAAAAAAAAATTCTCGCGGTCACTAAATAGCTCAGTCTCGAACCACTCTCTCTCCAGCCAGTCACGTCCATTGCTCGCCGCGGAATGCTGGTCCAGCGGAAGAAGTCTGGCAGACGAATCAGAATGTGATGAACCAGCAGGCGCCCGCCTGGGGCTACACTGGGCAGTAGCGACGTGACATGTTCCAGACAACTCGACAACGTCTGGACGAGACTGCGAGGGGAAAAAAAAAAAGACACTTCCTATAGCACCGCCGTATAGCTGTTACGCTTGCTTGTCTAAACTTGTTCTGCAATTTTTTTAAAGGCGTATAAAAACGGGACTTCAAGGCGACTTCGGAACGCACATGAACTGGCAGGTCACCACCTCCATACGCGCCAGGCAATGTCTCGGCGTAATCTTCTTATTTCATTGTTGACCGTCTGCGGTAAAGTTCACTACTGTTAGTGAGTGAGTGAGTGAAGAGAGTTGGGTGGCTCGTGACATCGAGGTCTTGAGAGCCGACGAGGGTGAAGCGAGGTGAGTATGAAGCAGCTCCGGAATGAAGGAGCGGCGGGAAACGGGAGATCCCCGAGAAAACCCGCCGACCAGCGGCATCGTCCGGCACGATTCCAACGTGCGGAAATCTGGGACGGAATCGAACCCAGTTCGCCTAGGTGGGAGGCGAGTATCCTAACCACTATTGTTAAAAATGTCCGTATATTCATGGAAAATTTTAAGGAAAATTCACAGTTAACATTCTGAAACGCAATCCGCGAAGACGAAAAACGGAGCTGAGTTCCGTAATTGCAAAAATGCTGAACGTATCCGTATTTCCTGTGGCTTCGTACTTCGGGAACGAACAATGCCGAGTGTACACGAATCTATCTTCGCCGTCGTACTAATAAAAAAATTACCGTTTCTGCGACAGTTATGATATCGACGCCACTCAGTTTTATTCTTTCAAACACCTATAAGTAGCATCAGGCACCTGTGACGACTGGCAACACTTGAAACATTTTTAAAAAAATTACTAGAAACGATAAAGTTAGGTGTGAAAGCTAAAATTCTAATTTAACAAAATATAAAGTTCACACTCTTTTGAGACGGAACGAGTTGCTAGAGCAAACGGGAACAAGTAAGGACTCAGCCAAGAAATCATCCCAGCATTCAAGTGAAGTAATTTTTAGAAAAGTAATTNGCAAACGGGAACAAGTAAGGACTCAGCCAAGAAATCATCCCAGCATTCAAGTGAAGTAATTTTTAGAAAAGTAATTCGGCCAAACGAGTCGAGAATCGACCCCGGGTCCCTCTGAACATGGGTCTCCCCTTTTTATCCTTGTGTGTTATCCTATGAATTAAAGTTGACGTGTGTGATAAATAAAAATAAGCTGCTCGAGCGACAACCACTAACCCCCGCCGCCCCACATTCCATTCCGGGGCCAACACGATCAGCACTCTTGCGGTCGGTGCACTAGGGCAAAGCCTAACTGAGCACCTGGCGCAGTGCAGCTGGACGTGTTGCCGAGCTCTCAGATTACGACTGCACGTCTCTCTCATGTGCTTCTGTATTGGCACTCCTATCCACTTCTTTAAGTACGCTTTTGTCTCAATAGTTTTTTAATTCGTCTATCAGTCTCGCCCGCAAATTGGGATACTTCGGGCTCTTTGCGTGTGTGCGTGTGCGTTTGTGTGTGTGTTTTACGTACGAGCAAGTAGAAAATGTACCTTTTTTTTTTTCTTAGTTTCACAGTATGACAAAATATCTTTGGTTTCACCGGAATAATTAAAAATTTCACAATGGGCTTTTTATACAAAAAAAACAAATGTGGAGTTCCAGCCAGCATTTATTTAGAAAAAAAATTGTACATAGAAATAATTTTCTACCATTCGAAAAGGGATAAACATAGCTCTAAAATCTCGTGGGCTCCTTAATGCACTGGCTGTAATATGCTCTAATTTTTTTTCGCACTTGTGAAGTCTTTCCCTATACGAGGTTGAAGGGTGGTGAATGAGAGCTGTATGCGCGTGTCTTTGCTGGAATTCGTAAAGAGGTGGACGAGGTACGTGGTGGACGAGCATCTCGGGAATAAAACTGCGTTTCAGTTAGCGTAATTCATAAATAGTGAATACTATTGACGCCTGCTGGATAAGAGGCCGCACGTATACATGCACATGTTCGCACGTCACTTTTCATTCAGCTAGAGTCACGTAGCAGTGTGGAGGGACTATGAGGGGGAGGGTGGGGATGTTATACCGTGGCACAGATATATCTCTTAATGGAGTGAGCGCACGCGAATGTATGAAAAAACAGTAATTTTGCTTGCCGATTGCAAAAGACTTTTATAATTTTGTACTTGTGGAAGGTGTACCTTAACGCTAGCGTCTTCTTACGGTAAATAATTTTGTCCCGCCACAAAACTTACCATACGTACATTATTTGCGTGTATATAAAGTTTTATATCCGGACACTGAGAGCTAGAAATATCGTTCCACGAGGAGTAACCATATGGATATATTATTCCGCTGCCGAAATTTCGTAACTTACTGATTTTAAACTTGGGAGAAAACGTTTTTTAATGATGAATGTCTATGCCTTGGTTAGGGGGATGCATTGGATCCTTCACTGTGCATACCGCATACCGCGAGTGTAGCGAAGTGATTTTAACTCTGTTTTTTGGGTTTTTCGAGCCATGATTACTTTATAGAAAGCTTCATAACGCATCTGTACACGGAACATTATTTTTTCCAACATAAATTTTAAACAAATTGTCAATTTTATAAATCATGCATGTAGGTGTACCGCTTATTGGAAAATAATTTTTGAATAGGATGAGAAGTTACAGGTTTTTTTATGTCTATAAAAGAATTTTCAAAAAATGGGGGAATTAGCAAAGCGGATTCGAAGTTCCGCGATGCTAGAGCCGAAAAATCCTCAGAGGAGAGAGAGGATTCGATGCTCTTAGCGGAATGAGCCACTTAATACTCAGATCAGTAAAAGAGGATCAAGCTCCAAGCCAGGCACAGCGTATCGGGGCGGATCAGCGGACATTGCCCCCTCCCCCGAATCATCATCCTGGGTTATCAAGTTCTCGCCAACACCCTCNCCCCCTTCACAGTTATAAAAATAGAGAAAAATCTCAAAAAATTGCAATACTGATTTTAAAAATTTAGGAACATATAATGTTATCTCACCCTTCCCTTCCGATCACCACGCCACTAACCAACAACTCCTTTCCCTCACCAACCAATCATAAAAAATCAAGAAAAATAACAAAAAATCTAATAAATTCATAAAACCAACGAACATATTATGATACTGACTCCTACCTCCATGTTGAATTATAGCAATTTTAACAATGAAATCAAAATATCAATAAAAAAAATTGTGAAAAAGCTAAAAAAAAATTGTGGGAAAAATTGCATACCGAATGCATAAAACCAAGTCAGATGTGTGTGATCCTAAAAGTTTGATTCTCTTAAACATGGCAGAGCACAGCCACTCGATGGTACGACGTTCAGAAAGCGACTGCACCCCAACCTCTATATTGTATTTGGCTATATAACCGATCAATCTTACGACCCCCAAAGCGAATAACTGACTTATAGTAACACACATAACCCCCTTTCCCCCTCCAACACGCACACCCACGCCCCCAACACACCTATCGTCGCTTCACTTCCCTCGCCATCAACATCCACGCATGCAGCCACCCATTTCCACTCCACCATGCAAACCAATATATCTTCATAGTTTGTCCACCCTCATACACCACCCTCGCAATCAACCAATCACGCGACTCCACCCACTCCTTGACTGACAAATCTCCAATCGTTTCCTGAAGAGACTGGCTCCACCTAAGACTGGCTTCTGTCAAGACCTATCCCTGCAAAAATTGACTAGAACAGTGAACAAGACCAACCGACTATACCACCCACCCATGCTAATAGTCGATGACGGCCAGTCTCGAAAAAATTCGTCTGATACGAATTTTGTTGGTAACTTCTCCGCACAAAAGTTTCACAACACTTCTCAAAATTCTCGCAAATCTTCGCAAACTCTTCGCAAACCATCTCACCCACAACTGTCCATACCAAAGGACCATACCAGTCAACCATGCCGACGATACATCTTGGCTAACGACTGACTCCACCCGAGAATGACACCGCCCAAGACAGACGCCTGCCGAGACCAACTCCTGTCAAACTGACTAGAAAAATGAGCAACACCAACTGAGCATACGAATATTCCATACCAAACATCCATTCCACCCATCCAGACCAACAAGCTCAACAAGACCGACTGGAGATAACAATGGGCAAAACCGACCATACGAACCAACCAGCTCCAGGAAGAATTCTAATCCAAGATTTAAAAATGATGCGGCCAATTGTTGAATATGAAGCTAACACATCTAATGCAAGTAAGGGGTAAAAAATTTAAGAATCCAATAACACATATTAGTTTTGAGTATTGGCAATTTCTAGAGAAGCTAGTTCCTCAAGGTGCAAGAGCAGTTAATTTTAATACAAAGGATCAGTTTAATTATTTACAGTTTAATATGCCTGATTTTGTAAAAGTTGGTTTTCAGACTAACTGTAAAAATAATAACGATGTTCATTCTTCTATGTTCGATCACTATGATGTGAGAAATATTTTTCTTATAAATGGAAAAAAATAAAAATTTTCCTAAAGAAAATTGGAATTTATATTTTTATGTGGGATTATTTCATAAGATGTATCTAGCATATTGTGATTTTAGAAATTCTGAATTTAAAACAACTACAAATTTAAGAAACAAATAACTTTACTACATACCAAATTTAAATTACGATAGCGAACATAATTTTTATTCTTATTTTGCAAGAAGGCCTTTATTTGTAATTGATTGTACATGTAGAAAACGATAATTGTTAAAGATAAAACAAATATTTGAATAAGTGTTGATTTTAACAAGAATGTTCCAGAACACACAATATGTAATGTAATAATTAGTCGAAGAAATCTTACTAATGATCAATGTAAGGAAAATATTACTGAAGATATATAATTTTTTTATGTTATTTAATGGATAGAAATAATTATTTAAATGGAACAATTAACTGTATTGGTAATTTTATACAAATGTTTAGATACTTTAATAAATTATTCATTCAAAAANTTTAAATGGAACAATTAACTGTATTGGTAATTTTATACAAATGTTTAGATACTTTAATAAATTATTCATTCAAAATAAATGTTTTCATATATATATATATTTTTATGTTAAATGAATTAAACACAGATTGTGAACAAGCTTAAAAACAGTAATAAAATGTTTTTTAATTGGGCGAATTAAATTCAGGACATTATTTGATTACAAATATTGGTATTAAATGGAACATTTATAGTTANTTTTTTAATTGGGCGAATTAAATTCAGGACATTATTTGATTACAAATATTGGTATTAAATGGAACATTTATAGTTATTAAATTAGATAATAAGCTTAAAGTGATCCTACCAAGAAGATATAATAAAATTAATTCTAAAGATTTGAATTCATAATTCGACTGTATATGAAATGCAACAGTAAAATATAAATTGTAAAATTTAAGTTTTGACATCTTAGCAAAAGACATATTAAATTAATTTAGTTTAATTTTTGTTTATATAAATAGTGAAATGCAAAATGGAATTTCCGCTTAACAAGTTAAAACATTCTTATAAATTTATTAAACTACAAGTGCTAGAGATCGATAGAAAATATAAATAAACACAGTTTCAAATTATTGATAGGATCTACTAACTTTGGTAAAAAAAATTAATTGTATGATAGATGTGGAATATAAAATCGCATTACCAGATAGTTATACAAAGTTGACATAAGAAAATGCATAAATAAATTAAATGAAAGAAATACATTTCTAACATATAAAGATTTAAATATGATACAAAATTGACAATCTATGTATATGATAAAATTCTCTGAAACTGATATGTTACACTTTCGTGCTAGTTAATTTTTCTTATGATAAGTGTGCTAGTTTTGTTTCATTTGTTTGAAAATAATTGGGGTAAGATTTTCTGTAAACCTTTATTTTAAAAAATTGATCAATTTTTTTCCGAAGGAATATTTGTGTCACGTTTGTGCCACTTTAAAAAAATAGAGAATAAAGGATTTTTTTTAAATTGCTATTTTATTAATACGTAATAAAAAAATTGTAGAGTTATCTAAAATTGAGTTGTTCCACTGTGTTGCGTCAGNATTAAAAAATTGATCAATTTTTTTCCGAAGGAATATTTGTGTCACGTTTGTGCCACTTTAAAAAAATAGAGAATAAAGGATTTTTTTTTAATTGCTATTTTATTAATACGTAATAAAAAAATTGTAGAGTTATCTAAAATTGAGTTGTTCCACTGTGTTGCGTCAGTTTTGTGCCACTTCATTCAAATCGTGCCACTTTTAATGATTTAGATCTTTTTATTTATGCCATTTCGTCCCACCTTCTTTTCTTAGCATTTTCTGTACAAAATTGATTGATTTCGATAAAAATGGGTGAATTTAGTCTAATATTTACTGTGCAGCTTTTCGTCCGAGAATCTAACTTTAACATTGCTCTTATGGAGAAATAAAAAACAGAGAAAATGCGTCAAATGAGAAAATTCTCGATAGAATAATAATTTATTTTTATTCATTCTGCTTCATTTCAACAATAATTGAAGATTTTTATTTTGTCGTCCAGAACAACCCTTTATATACTACAATCTGTGCGTGTGTTGTCACGTGAACAATGCGTGACCGTCTCTCTGTTTAGAAACCTTTACGATTTACCGAGGCCGAAATTTTGTTTTGAATTTGCGGAAGCGAGTTTCAATATCTGTTTGAAACGGAAAGTTCTGTTTTGGAAATAAATCACATTATTTTGCGTGATGTTCGGAATACATACATAAAGCGTATGTTTGCCTGTCCTCACTCCGCAGTCCTACATACTTTTGCTTTGTTTCTGCATCGCGTGACGGAGATTCTTTCATGTTATTAAACTCGCTACCATTAACTGTGTTGGTGTTTCTGTGGCCTTGGCCAATAGTTTTGATTTCCTGGGCATCTTTTTTCCTTGTTATTGGGGAATTTCGCAGCACTGAAATTATTTTCGTCCCACGAGTCCTTCCTGCTTTCGTGTTTGTTGTGGACAATTTTACATTTGCTGAAATGAATTTCTGAGTTTTATCGTTTCCCGATCCTGCATATGTTCTGAGTAGTACCATACACTCTCCTGTGTAGAAAAAAATCAAAACAGTTACTCTCGAACCTTGCACTGAGGGCAATTACCTGAGTATATGATGGCCTGTCATTTCTTATTGTCTTGCGCGTAATATTTTATTTCAATGTGGGTTACAGGCTCTTCCCCCTCGTAACCTAGTTTTTTAAATCGGTTTTCCTAAAGCTCTAAAACCTATTTGTATCTTCATCCTTTTCGTAATACATTTTGCCTGATTTTTTGAAATTATCTGACTTTCTGTCTTATCTGACTTATCTTTGCGATAATTTGTGTGTAGTTCTTCCTGTGATTCGCGAAATTTCCTCTTATAGATTACTGGCCTATATTCTTTTTAAATGATTACCACAGGTGCAATTTTGTAGTTTTTCAGCATGTTAAACCTGCTGTCACTGCTTTGTTTATCCCTGCGATTTATGTCCATGACCGTTTGAGCTGTCATAACGTTTTTGGTCATTTTGACAATTTCTACTACTATAATTTCCCTGGTAATTACCTCTACAACTACCTTGTTTTGTTTAGCCTTGCTCTGACATAGTTAACTTTACTAAATCTTCTTAACTTTTTGTATTTCAGTGTGCAGTCTTCGTTTTAATTTTTTTAGGTGCTTTTCTCTATTCACTGACTGTAAATTTTCATTCCTAATTCTACTGTTTTTTGGTTTTTGAGAAGCTGTTCCGGGGTGTTATTTTTATAAACCTACAATTTTGTCTGCAATGAACGGCAGTAGTAATTTCCATGCAATTTCAAAAAATTCAGACACTATCGTGCGTGGATTACATTTTTGTTTGTTTAACAAAAAATCTTCGATATGCGATTGACAGCTTTCCCCAAGCGTTTGTCTTTGTTAAACAACAAATCCTTATTTTTTTTACAATTGGGGTAAAAACTTTCCTCATCTACTAAGTTCTACCACGCTGGCGCATTGTATGCTCTCTCTGTTACTGTGTCATTGTACACACATTTGCCTATGCCTTGCAAATATAATTTAGAATTCGCATACATTTTTCTGACTCGACACACTCATTAATTTCACTGGCGGTTTCGAAGCTATCAGGGAATTCAACTATGTCCTTGTCTGCATGGCCTGAAAATGTGGGTAGCTTAACTGCGTCATGCAAAATCACATTGACTTGTTGCTGCTCTACGCAAGTATTTTCATGAACATTATACGTACGTATATTGCAATACGTATTTAGCCCTGACTCACTGTTTTTATAGTTTCTAAGAACCTGAATAGGAGTTTCATACGTCTGTAATGACAGTGAACGAGAGTAAGACACCTGCTCTTGTTGCATATCTGTACTAGTTAAGCCCTTAACTACTTAGCGAGAAGACCTCTTGTTACCCTAGTCGACTTTGTGTCTCACTCCGCCAATAAATTAACGTTATCCTGCGATATCTCGTCTGTGCTGTGTATCAGCGAATTAAACCCATGCTATTGCTTTGTCTATTCACGATAGTCTGTCCGAAGCTAAAAGCCTCGGACAGGTCTATGATAGCTCGTCTGAATACTTTCCCGCGGACGTTACAAAGAATCTTTCTTTTTTCGGCACTCGTGAAGTTATAAGAATCCTGTAGGCCTACTTGATCACGCACTCCTGGTTAACAATTTCAAAACATACATCATAAAATAAAATCCCAGTAGACTGTGCCAAGTATTGAAAATGCACCCTCGCACAAAGCCAGGCATTAAATGTCAATTGTTCCCGCTATAATACAATCATATAGTTATTGGGTCGCACAAAAACCATGCACTATGCGTTCTATGGGTGAATGAGCAATTAGAGGCGTTAAAAAAAAGATTAACGTAGCTGTGGGTGAGAATTTATTTATCTCTAGCAACGATAGGGAGGAAACATGAGGCACCTCCACCAATGTAATGCTGGGCTATTCTTAGTAATTTGATATACTGAGAGGCTGCCCCCGGTTTCCCATTCCGCGTCTCGACTGTTTGCCAAAACAATCCTGGCGATGCATTTTTGTACGGCCGCATCATGTGACATTGTAGCGGCCATGACACTATGAGAAGAGTTGCGGTTCCCATGTTGCACAAGAAGTGGCCAATTGTAACTTTTGACGTGTCAAGCAGCTGCCGGTGGTGTTACCTAGTTAATATCCGTTTTAGTGCTATGGTCCATCCATGGACACCGCCAACTTTTCTAAAGCCCTGTTAAAGTCGTACTTTCAGGCTATTTCTCTACCTCGTGCAAACAAAGCTCAACTAAGTCTTATAAATTACGCCACAAGGACAAAGCGCCACATTTGTGAGCACTCAGTTTAATATTATTTCGCACGAGAGCTATTTCTTAATAGGTACTACCAACACACATATTATATTTTCTCACGGTTTTTATTCGTACGAATTATAAATGAAATATTGTGATTTATAGACAATATATCAGTGGTGATTCAGTTTAACCAAAATTAATTTACTATAATGTTAACAGAAGAACAAAACTCACGGGATACACGACATATTTAGCAAACAACGCGTCATACATGAGGTGATGTTACAATGGTGTGAATGAAGTTTTTTTTTTTTTAAGATACTGTGAATAGACTGCTGTTTGTGATCGTACACATCACCGGTCGTGACTCGACGTGTTCTGCAGCACGTAGTAAATAAACGAGTCTACTCGGGTTAAAGTGTTCCAGGGTTAGCACGACTCAAGCAGCTAGCGCAGAAGATCAAAGCAACCACTGTGGTCGTTCTGGCTGCTCACCGCGTCCCACCCGCAACAAAGCCCATTCGAGGAAAACTGCAATCAACGACTATTTTAGACTACTTAAGTAAGCGGCACCCGGGTCTCTCCCCAGTACGTAAGTCACAGTTTACGACAGCGGAGCCTACCTTCCAAGTAACACTCAGGTGCATACATTTAACGCTGATTACTCGCTTCGTTCTCAACAGGAGGATACGGAGGTTTAGATGATGTTCATGATCAAGTGAGCACTTTCTAAATCAACCTTAGAAAAATTGCACTACTACCTGCATATATTTTAACGGGTACACTGCGTGACATGAGCCCAGTAAAGTTGGCAACGATGGAGGGGAAGTAGTTCCAATTCTTAACGTCGAATTAAAAATATTATGTAACCATTTCTGAAATATTAAATTATTTATTTCGCTTTCGTTTTTTTTTTAAATGCACCCAAGTGTAAGAATTGGCGCATTTGTAAAATATTTACTTTTCTATTAATTTCACAGATTCACTTGACTGAAGTAACAATAAAGTGGCAGTGTTAATTTTACATAAGGCGGAAGGACACACAACGTGGACACAAGTAGGCTAGATCTTAAGCGGGGCTTTCAAAAGTGCTCAATTTAACATGAACAGCCTTTAGTATTCAAGCAAAACTTGAAATTCTGTAATAGGAGTTTTGCAAAATTAATTTCTCAGGTGACAGGTAAATACAAGCGATCGACAACTAAAATGAGATTTTCCCGTTGCCTAGTTTCGCTTGAAGTAGGGAAATCGAAGGTTTGCCGGCAGAATAAATATTACTGACTTTTATGAATTTTATAAGCGAATTTCCTTTCGGAGAGGCCCGAGTATTGCCGCTTTCAATTTGACGCTAAATGATTCATACATATTTAACCATTATGTAGGGATTCGTTTCCAATCAGCGATAATAAATTTATCTTTTAAATTTCTCTGTATGGCTCGTTAGATACAAAAATTATTTTAGCTACTCACTTAAAAATAATGTGCAGAGTAAAAAAAAATGGTTAGGTACACGATTAAATAAGTTTTACATAGATCAAATAAAAAGTACTGTAAACGTTTTATTTTTACGGGTTGCATTACTATATTCAAGCATAAACAATCACCTCTTGATCTAAACATGTCGATGTACACTGCACGAGGCCTGCTTACTACAGAAAATGTTCCTAACAGGATGTTCTCACTACTGTTTTTCTTGTTTTTTTTCACCACGCCATACTCTCAAAATTCATTAGTTTAGACAACAGAAGATCCTGGTACCCGGACACAAGTCCTTTGCTTCGTCTTTCACGATGGCAGCCACCCTAAACTCTGGAATTGCCTACCTCAGGAAGCGAAAGATAAAACTTCGATTCGAAAATTTAAAGAAGTATGGGGAAATGGACTGGTCTGGTGGCGAAGAGTTCCATAGGAAAGAAATCCAACGTATTTAATAATGGGCGGGTTCTACTTTTGCATTCATTATTCTATTCATTATTTCAGTTATGCGACAGTTTTTCATATGTGAGTGCTAATTTTTTTATGTGTGCGAGTGAATGCTAGTAGGTTGTATAAAAGTATTTTGCGTTACGTTTATTAAAAGTTCATATATTGTAAGTTTAGGTGTCAAAGCTATAATCTAATTACTTTTTATTTCATTTTTTTCCCTGAAGTATTTTCGCGGTCATGACATTGTTATTGCCATGCACTTAATACTATTACAAATAATTTGTTTTCCAAATTATTCAGTTATATTACCGAATTGAAGTTATGCTAAATGCCGCAATGTTACTGTTTAGTTTAATGGTTTAAATATCTGCGGTCGCTAAGTCTGTATATTTAGTACATGGTAGGGGATAAAATTGCGTCATTGTAATATTTAAGTTCTAATTTCTTATCTCGAAAATTTGTACTCAAAATAATGTGGTTAATTATAATTTATTATTGCTGCTATTATTAAGACCATTTTTCTTTAATCAACAAAATCGAAAATAATTTTTAACAGGATTTTAAAAGGTG
The DNA here is from genome assembly GCA_002778355.1 of Clitarchus hookeri. Taxonomy (NCBI): domain Eukaryota; kingdom Metazoa; phylum Arthropoda; class Insecta; order Phasmatodea; family Phasmatidae; genus Clitarchus; species Clitarchus hookeri. The sequence goes on from NQII01003574.1 coordinate 39,059, forward strand.
TAGGCAGTAAAATTTCAGTAATCATTGACAACAGGATTTGAAAGTGTTCGGAGATAGAATCGTGGACGCCATCGTACTTCTTGAATGCAAACCGCGCTCTGATCTTATATTCGCATTTACGGCCACGCTGTAACTGGATGACGACGAGTACCTTGTTATCAGCTAGCCGCGATGTCACCCTAGCCTCAAGTGAGTCAGTGCTTTCCAATGAGCAAAGGTTCAGCAGTGTGACGTCAGCGAGCACAGATTAGATACGTTCTTTGGGAGGGGATCTCGTCGCTGTATTGGCACGCTGAACCGCGACTTGCTTTAGTTCTGCGGAACTTAATACAAGCGGCTAATAACATTATGTGCCCTTAGTGGCGAAATAAAGTTTCCAACTCAAAGAGGGGGCACGCCTTTCGGTTCCCTTTTTTAAGGAGCCAAAATTCATTCCATCTTCGATTTTTCTCACAAATATTCGTAATAAAAATGTATGACCATACATAAAAAATCATAGCTAGACATGACATAGAGGGCTACTTGAATATATTACTTTTTTAATTTGTATGGTTTCGATTATACCTGTAGTTTCCCATGTGGGATTGACGTTATTAAATAATTAGGAAATATTTGATTACGGTTACAGGTGTGAAACTAATCATGTAAGACAAAGAAGTTGAATTTCGGAATGACTGTTAAGATGTTCCCTATACCTTGGCAATCTTGGTTTTTAAATATTGACTCAGAAAATTAAGTTATAGAGGAAAATACGTAAATCCAAGATGGCGAGGATATACACTGGAGAGCCAAAAAAAACTAGTATAGGCGTGCGTGTGCAAATAACAGAGGTATGGAACCAGAGTAACGCGATGCGATCGGCAGCGCCTATATAAGACAACATGGCAAAATTGCTAGATCGGTTACTGCTGCTACAATAACAGGTTATCAAGATTTAAGTGAGTTTGAACGTAGTTTTATAGTCGGCGCACGAGAGATGGGACATAGCATCTGCGAGGTAGCGATAAAATTTGGATTTTCGCGTACGACCATTTCACGAGTGTACCGTGAATATCGAGAATCCGGTAAAACATCATATCTTCGACATCGCTGTGGCCGGAAAAAGTTCGTGAAAGAACAGGACAAACGACGACTGACGAGAATCATTAAACGTGACAGACGTGTAACCCTTTCTCAAATTGGCGCAGATTTCAATGCCTCCTGCATACCTTCAGACATTAGTCGAGTCCATGCCACGTCGTCTTGCGGCACTTCTGCCTGCTGAACGATATTAGGCAAGTATACCAGTTTGTTTGGCTCTTCAGTGTACTTCCCCCTTAAAACCGTTTAGCTTATCTAAAAATTTTCATTTTGATGCATACAGAACCTAAATTACTTGCTGCAAAAATCTGTATCCCATACACGAAGATGTAAAAAGTATAAGAATGCATTAGATATTGTATAAAATATATAAACGTATTTGGTGAACAAGATAAGTTTGGGCGCCTATTTACTCTCATGCTGGGGAACTTTGCTAAATGTAGGGTAAGGGGATGAATACCCTGCACCCAACCCCTTAGTTGTTACAAGACTCTCTGCTATGCTTTCGCTAGAGTTGGCGACTAGGGCAAACGTTCTTGGCATACTTAGGGTCATTTCACACCATCAAACAAATATTGAATTCAATTTATTGAACTAGAATATCACTTTATTTGTCTTTCTATGAATTGCATTCAATAAGTTTTCAAGTCTCCGTGTGAAAATTTATCACAAACTTTTTACTGAAACCAGTGAAAGAAACATAAAAAGGAAATTTTTATAAGTTCCTGTGACTCATGTATGACACAAAAATAATTGGATAAATCACAATGAATTTTCTTCATATTATTTACAACTTGTTTTTATCAAATATGCCTCCTTATTTTGTAACAACTTCAAAATAAATGCGCACAACTCTTTTTTTTAAATGAGATTTTGTTAATAAATATTGCCAGAAAAGCTTTGATCGACGATTTAAATTTTTGATTCAAGAAAACAGAACATGCTCAAAACGAAAATCTGGAAGGAAAACGACACATTCAAGAAATTGAAAGAGAAAATGGCCGCGATTATGACGTTCGTATGACGTCATATACCTTTGAATGAATTGGATTCAATAAGAACTAAAGGCAATTTGAAGAAAAATTTGATCGTGTGGAAGGGCCTTTACACTGTGCAGTAGTCTCTAATGCTGTAAGGCAAGTTGCCGACATAAATACTGCACACGCCACTTCGGTGCTTTGCGCATAAGAGTGTATGAGTGAGTGAAAAGATTTTGGCGGCTCTTAACATCGAGGTCTTGAGAGCCGATGAGGGTGAAGTGAGGTGAGTATGGAGCAGCGCCGGAATGCAANTCGAGGTCTTGAGAGCCGATGAGGGTGAAGTGAGGTGAGTATGGAGCAGCGCCGGAATGCAAGGGCGGGAGAAACGGGAGATCCCCGAGAAAACCCACCTACCAGCGGCATCGTCCAGCACGATTCCCACATGCGAAAAATCTGGAGTCGACCCCGCCAGGAATCGAACCCCGTTCGCCTTGGTGGGAGGCGAGTGGTCTAATCACCACTGCGCATAGAGGCGATGAGGCATGTGATGAGCGTGCCTGGGTCGCCCGTAGCTATCCCGCGATTTTAGCCCTCGGGCACGCTGAATACCTCCAGCAAGGCGGAGCCCTTAAAGCTGTGTAACTTGGGAGCTGCATATAACTTATCAGCTCGTAACCTCCACGTCAGAAGAAAGTTTGAGTTTGTTTGAGAAGGGGGGGGGGAGGTATATGAGAAGAACGGGGTTGAGACGAAAGGGGAGGACCAGAAGGATAAATCATCCTAACTCTCATTCCTGGACGCTTCACATTTTTTTGGACAATCATTCAAAGTAACCTTTTTTAATACAGGACATAAAGTATATATCTGCAACTATTCAATCTGAGTTTAATTACAGTAACGGTTTAAAAGCCATGCCAGCGTGGTATTCACAAACAAAGAACATATAGTTTCCTTGCAGCCATGAAACTGCACTGTTTACAATGGCAATAGGAAATTTATTACGTGACTTATCAGCGATGTGCATTCGAAACGCGACATTTCCTTGATTAGTGGAAGTATTTTAATAGTATTGACTAAGCTGATTTGAATTAAATTGCTATTTTAAAGTAATTGCTTCGTACTAGCCATTAATATAAAACCAATTGCTTTTCCATCCTCCCCCTTTTTTTTTTCCAACAGACGTTAATCAAAATATATATTATCTGGATCCTCACTTTTTTCCTAGCGAAGTTAAAGAAAAATGAATGCTTCTGATAGGCAATGAAAAATAATATTAAAATCAGTTGTACTCTCAGTAGCGCTGTAGGAGACACCGNAATGAATGCTTCTGATAGGCAATGAAAAATAATATTAAAATCAGTTGTACTCTCAGTAGCGCTGTAGGAGACACCGCACGTAAGTGAAAGCCCTAAGTTTTACTGCTAATTGACTGTGATTGCAGCTTTTCAACGAGGCTTTAAATGTAAAGTTTGCGATTAAAAAAAGAACGTCAAGTTATTTTTGTATCCTNGATTGCAGCTTTTCAACGAGGCTTTAAATGTAAAGTTTGCGATTAAAAAAAGAACGTCAAGTTATTTTTGTATCCTAGTTCTCGAGGTTCTTGAAAGCAATCCAAACAACACAATAATCGAATTTTTGGGGTTCGTATTAATTTTGAAAACGAAACTGCAGTAGTGGCACGTGTCGTAGATGTATTTTAGACATCTGCGGGAGTTTTGTCGTACGTGAAATTACGTCCTCGGTATGCTTTCGTAAGTCGTTCGGCCTCGCACGTAAGAGTAATCCGTGTTTTGATTGAGCACGTATGGTGCATTCGGTTTGAAGGGTGTATATTTACGTGCCATATATGCAGTCGTTTAGAGCAGCGTTTCCTAACCTTTTTCAGCCACGGACCACTAGGAATTCAAGTCAGTCTCGCACACCGCCCGCTGGCGCACGTTCGTCGTGCTGAGTAAGCGTAGCGATTACGAGACTTTTGCTGGCATTTATTTATTATTGTTAAATGGTCCAGAGATGAGACTGCGGACCCCCAGGGGACCACGGACCCCAGGTTAAGAAACACTGGTTTAGAGGAAAAGCTTAAAAAGGCAACGACTTTCCGGGTGATACGTTCAGTTCAACGCTGCGCGGGGGCTCACTGACGAGGATTATACTTGGCTACGGTCGTAAACTTTTTCCTCGCACTCACCGGGTATGACGCAACCCGAGGTGAGAACACACCACAATCCGTGGTGTGAGTTATTATCTTTTATGACCGTCATTATACACCAGCGTACACAAGTATAAACGACAACTTTCATTCCCGCGAGCAAGGTGGCCAGATCCGAGCGAAGCCTACGACGACCCTGATAAAATTTTACCCGTTACATTTCACGATTAAAAAAAAATAATAACACTTGAACAGCGACAAACGTGTTTGATTGAAATACCGAATATCAAGGTTGGAAATTTGCATCGTTGAATGAGGTAAAAATACATTGCAATTTTCGTTGTGACGTCAAGACTAACACAGACAAACACAGTAAAAAAAAAAGTACTTTCTCATGTTGGGANTTGAATGAGGTAAAAATACATTGCAATTTTCGTTGTGACGTCAAGACTAACACAGACAAACACAGTAAAAAAAAAAAGTACTTTCTCATGTTGGGATATATATATATAACTGTCTGCGGATGTCTTTCCCATAGTGCCTTGACGTCGTTCTGCAAACACAGAACACCCAAAGAATTGTTTAACAGGAAGAAATTTGATACATTGTGGAATATGTTTAAGTTGTTACGACATAACGCCTCGTTTACACTACGAAAAATAAAACACTTTCTTACAAACTTTTTAACACCTGCGAAAGTGCATGAAAATCGCTCGCTCAACATGCCACTGCGAATAATTAGCAGAAAATTTTTCTTGTTACGTAAATAAAGTGAAACACATACATACTGTTTATTATTATTTTTATGCCTGTACTGCAGGGATCACTGAAATAAATAAATGTGTGTAATTTAATAATAAGGCCCGTCATACAATACACGGACGCATAAGAAACTGTTGCAAATTTCTAATATACCTTAGCTTTATAACATACACGCTTTGTTTGTAATAATATTGTACTAAGGTTAGTACAACGTAAATAGTTCTGCTAAGTCATGCACGTGTGTTTACCAAACAAAAAACTGTAACAGCCGCATCAGATTACATGCCCTCGTTTTTTTGTATACGCTGTTCACGACAAACTGAGCACTTTTAAGAGCCCTGGTTAGGATCTACTTTTAGGCACGTTGTGTATTCTTCCACCTCATTCAAAATTAGCATTGCCATTGGCGTTATTAATCTATTCATGGGTCGGTCGAGTGAAACACTGGAATAATTAGGAAAATAAATATTTTTTTAAATTTGCTTATAATTTCATTTATCTGCATTAAAAACATAGGAAATTAAAGAAATAATTTCAATATTCACAAATGTTTTCCTGGCACTTTAAATTCTCCGTTAAGACGCGGAACTACTTTCCCTCCGTCATCACTAACCGTACTCGCCGCATGGCACCCAGTCTGCCCGTTAAAATATGTGCATGTAGAGGCAGCGAAATTTTTCATATGTTGATTTCAAAAGTGCTCTCTTCNCCAGTCTGCCCGTTAAAATATGTGCATGTAGAGGCAGCGAAATTTTTCATATGTTGATTTCAAAAGTGCTCTCTTTATCGTGAACAGCCTTTAAACCACAACGGTCACGAAAACGAATATCATCGAACAAAATACCCGATACCAATTCATCCGCGTGTACGCATGCGTTCAACTGGAGATTGAACACGGAGTGATTTACATTATCCGCATCCTTGGTAGGTTTTCGTGTCCCTGCCATTGTAGAACGGGCCTTTTAGAGTTGGCACAATTAACTAAAGATGGGGGAGATCGATCATCGTCTTCTGCACATGTACCAAACATTGACCTACCCCACAATGCAATTGTCAAAGTCATATGGTCAACAGTGACGAAAGTGTTTGTTTATACGTTAATTTTTAAAAGACAAGCCACTTTATGTGGGATAAACACTTCTTGCCAATTTGAGTTTAATGTAATTGAATTGAAAGCTGGTTAGCGGAACTATAAGAATATCTCGGAGCACCTAAACTGTGTTCCAGCTTCGTTAAAATAATTTCCACTCCTTTTATTACAGTTGTATTGGCAGACAAGCAGTCCAATGTTAGCACGCGAAGTGGCTACTGCGCACCTCGGGCGCGCACTCTGCTCATTATTCCACTACAGTTTACACAACGGAAAACTTATAGGCATTAAGCAGTAGAATTTAGGGAAAGTTTCCCATCGCTTTGGCTCAAATCGAAGTATACGCAATGAAGTTGGTTTACTTATTGCGTAAGTTTCAAAGTAGGAAAAATACCGTAAACCAGAAAAATTAACTCCCATGTATTACGTTTCGCCAATCACAGAGGACTATGCTTTTAATAAACACACATTTATATTATGAATTCAAACAAGAATCTTTCAAGATTAATTTCTGTCGGCATTCTCCTAAAAATAATTGTCGACTGCAAAATACTATTGCAGAAAACCTACATCTATTTTGATCTCAAATAACACATTATGAAAAGTAGTTTTGTTGTATTGGTCGAATCTTTGAAGTATAACCGTTATTGTGTAAATTAATTTTTTAGATCTTAATGCGTAATTATTACTTATTACCCATTAAGGAGGTTACACAAATGAAAACTTAAGCAGTAAGCATAAGAAATAGGCAGTGAGGAGTAACCTAACAAAAATAAAGTACACAATAAAAATGCATGTTTGAAGTGTATTGCTTGAAATTAGTAAGCTAAAAAAAACGTTTATTTAGTGGCAGTTCTGTTTTTGTAATCGTTTTGCCAGCAAGCAAATAGAAATAAATCGCTATTGTGTAAACTAAATTTTGTAAAGTTACTGCTCGCTGTCAAATCCTACTGCTTACTGTTTTGAGTTGTGTAAACTCCTTTACAGGGCCTGGTGGCGTGATTCGCTGTCACATTGTCAGCCCCGACTATCGCACTGTTCCTGACTGGATAATAGACCAAAGATGAGGTAGACCGAATATTCGTCTCCTGCGCAGGTACCCAACATTGACCTACCCCACGCCAATACAACTGCCTGAGTAACATGGTCAACACTGATTATCGTGTTTGTGCCTTAATCTATAAAAGATCAGATCTTATATATGTATAAAATACTTTCACCCGTTTTAATTTGATGCAGTTGCATTAAAAATTGGTCATATGAAGTATAACAACATATCAAAGCACTCATTTATATAAACATTGTTCTAATCTCGAATCCTATCTACGTCGTTAATGGTATTCGTATTGGCAGAGAAGTAGTCCAGTGTCAGAATACGGATACTAGTCTGCGCAGCTAGCGTGATAACTCTACCGCAAGTTTCACTCTACGATCACGTGCCACTCTGGGTTGTCGCCACGTTCTCGTATGAATGGTCCGTGTATTTCGAGCCGCCAGCACAGAAGAATGGACGGTGACGTCACTCACCGGAATGTGGACCGATCCTCGCTGCTTGGCGCGCGAGAGGGCAAGGCCGCGCGCCTCCAACGGTCGCCGACAGAACGCCGCGGCAAGCGACACACACGACGCCTGCGCGGGCTGTTTGAAACTGTTGTGTTGTTCTTTCTCTCCTCCTCTTCTGACCTTTCGCGACGAAGCACACCTTCCCCCCCTCACTGACAAACCCGCACACCTGCTCCCGCCGCTCGCGTGTCGAGTCGTGGCCACCTTCCGCGCACGACCAGATCCTCGGACTGACTGACTGTGAGCGTGCTGATCCCGCCCGCGAGCCGGCCCGTGTGACTGCTCTGAGCGCGTCGTGCGCTGCAGATAACCCCGCCTTCCCCCCTCCTCTACTCCCTAACCTCCAATTACTCCCCTGGGGGCCTGACTCACCTGTGTCAGACACCGAAAACACTCCGCGTGACACAATGCTTCCGCTCAGCTTGCGCGTCTTTAAGGAAGGCGCCAATAATTAGTCTTCTGCGCATGTACCCAACTTTGACCTACCCCAAAGCAACACAGCTGTCAAAGTCACATGGTCAACAATGATAAACATGTATGTATATATCTTAATTTTTAAATGACAATCATTTTTATATTAATAAAACACTTTCACCAATCTTTAATTCAACAAACTGCATTACAAATTGGTTAGCGGAAGTATAAAAACATCTGAAATCACTTGTTTGCTAAACAGTATTCTAACCTCAATTCCAATTTGAAGCCCTAATTACTTCTTCCTTCCAGCCATTTTTTTTTTAATCCTTGACCTACCTTTTTAAATAAATATTGCAATGTAGGTAATAAACATAGTGTGTATATTCCACCGCACTCGGAAGTTAACGTCTAAGGCTAAAATATAAAATATTTTATTACTATTATTCCAAGTGAGAGGGCTTTCAAAAGTGCTCACTTTACCGTGAATAGCCTATACCATAGTCCATTCTATGTACGCTACTTCCAACTTTTCTGAAGCACCGCTGAAGTTCTAATTCTAGTATATTCCTCCGCCTCATGCAAACAAAGCTTAAGCGAGTCTAGAAAATTATACCAAAGGGAGAACGCACCGTATTCGTGCGCGTTCAGTATAATAATATTTTGCATAAGAACTATTTCTTACTAACCTCTACCAACACACCTATTTTCTCTGCGTTTTTGTTCATATTTATTATAAATTAAATATTTATAATTAATGCATAAAATATAAGTAAAACCTCTTTTTAACCAAAAAGATGATACCCTCATGTGAAGAGAAGTTTAAACTGCTGTGATACAGGGCATATTCAGGAAACATCGAAGCACGTCATACATGGGGTGGTATTTCAACGGTTTGATTCAAAAAGTGTGAAGAAACTGCTAATAGACTATATAGGTTGTTCGCCATTTAATTGGGAACTTTGGAAATCAACCTCTGAAAAATGTCACTACACCTACCTGCGTATATTTTGGCGGGCGCAGTGAATGACATGCGCCCAGTAAAGTTGGTAACGACGGAGGAACGTTAGTTCCATGCCATAACGTGGAATTAATGTATAACGTATTGTTACGAACTAGTGACACTGTAGTATGTCAATGCGAGAGTATGCTGGGGGCTGGGGGCGTATCTCAAATAATGACTCATGATTCGGTAGAGCACAACGGTATCTGATGAGGTTGTATTACATGAAGATTATACAGTTGCTATTTCAATTACTATTGACCGGGGGAGCTTTAATTTGAATACAATTCAGATTATTTAATTACATTATGATTCACGCCATTTTAATTAAACCTAACTGGAAAGTCATCACCTTGTTGTAGCCGGAGGCTGATTCTGCGAGACGGTTAACGCCGACCGGACACACCCATCTTCCTGGTCTGCTTCGCTGGTCGGGTCGTCCAAAGGACTAAAGATGAAAGACAAAAGACGCTCGTTCCGGGTGTTACGCCGGCCTATATCAAGCGCGTGGTTCTGCGGCCCTGCTCAGTGACCAGTGCAGGGGATTTCTGCAACTGTCTCATTTCGCAAGGATGGAAGACCAAATGGTGGCGTTTCCAGTTTTAATGTTTGAAGGTGTGATCAGGAAAGCCGTTCAGCTAAGGCCTGATCACACCATAACAGTATACATCTGTGAATATTAATATTATTTATTATGCTTTCTGCTTTTTTTTTTTTACGTTTATAAGTGAAACAATTAACGGATTTGTGAAATATTATTTTTTATAATTATTTCACAGTGTCATTGGGTTTACGTGTCAATAAAGTGGCCTGGTGCGTGCTAATATTAATTTTACTTACGGCGGAAGAGTACACGATGTGCATGCAAGTATATCTTACGCCGTACTTCAGAAAATGTTCAGTTTGCCGTGAACAGCTTTCACAAGTCTGGCAGACATTGTTCCGTGTGCAGCACTGG
>NQII01003574.1:49162-76909 GCA_002778355.1 Clitarchus hookeri
GGGGGGGGGGGGAATTGTTGAAGGATTGCGTTTACAGTTAAGCCCGCTACACTCTCTTACATAATTTTCCTCTGCTTCATTCCGAAATTAACTGAACTTCTTTAAGTAGCAGTACTGTCGCGTGAACAAAAGTTGCAGTACTATCTAAAATGAATGCATACATCAGTGGTTTTCCATCAGTTTGTCGCTGCGCATTGGTGCACCAGGAATTACCATTTGGGAAGCCGATGATGCGTGTTGTTTGGATAGCATATATGTATGTTTAAAATGCTCTGTGTGTATTTTTTTTTTTACAGTCTGCACTCATTCCACTTAAAATTAAAAAATTCACATTTGGGATCAATTTAAAAATTCTTGCTGAAAAAATAAGCTTAATATTAAAAAATGCTAGTTTTAGTCAGATACTCTGTAGGGGATTCACGGAAAAGATTCAGTTTGTCAGGAGCAGCATGGATACAAATACGCTCAGACACACCAGCATAATTCATCTGTAACGCAGAACCCCTTGTACTGTTCTTTGTAACCTCCTACAATTGCGCTTAAGCCCCTGTCACACTGTCAGATTTTTCTGTCAAACTGCTTCCAATAAATATGATAAAATAAAGTTAGAAGGTTGTGATGTCACCGAAACGTCATGATCGCCACCACGTTTGCCTGAAAAAGTTGGATGGCTCTAATTTCCATTAAACATTTTGTAAATTTGACGGGTTATAAATTTTTTTTAATATTTCATGGGCCCGGCCAATCAAAAGAGTGCATGACAATAATGGCCATTTCCGACATCAAGAAACTTTATAATGATGAATAATTGATAGAAACAAAATACGGTTATGAAGATAATTAGCTTATATAGAAGCTCTTTGAGCACCAATGTAATTGTAGTAATTAATTCGCAATAACATTATAAAAAACCCGAGGCATTAAATTTTAATGTGCCAGAAATATCTCTGATGAATATTATTTAAATTTATTAAAGAAATGAAACTAAATGACAACATTTCTTACGTTTCTTCCTGTGGTGGACTGGAACGGAAACACAAAAGCATTATCTCACTTTGAAAAAAAAATTTTAAATTAAAATTCGGACTAGATTCTTAATGTAAAAAAATTTGACAGTGTGGCAAATTTTTAAACAAATTCAAGATTATTTGGTCTAATGTGTTGAATCTAAAAATCTGATGGTCATATTTCGTCTTCAAATTGTATTGTCAAACATATCTGAAGGCGAAAATTTGACAGCGTGACAGGGGCTTTACGCAGTGGCATGTCAAGACCGCTGCCACGTATTCCTTGAGATAAGGGGGGAAATTATTAAAAGGGAAATAAATCAAATTGCCATCTTGTACGTGCGGTTTGCTAAGGGCTAAAGATAGTGGAATTTGCATGTCCACAGCATTAGTTCGCGAATCGCATACAAAATCCACCACAGCTGAAGATCTTCATTAAATACGGAACTAATTATACAAACAGGCGTAGTGCTAACCCGGTTTTTGTGTTGCGCAGCGTTAAGGCGTACATTCTCATCGGGTAATAATTGAGTGATCTCGGTCGAATTACGTTACGATGAAAATTTTATATTGATAATAGGTCACCACTTTAAAAAAATAGCACCAGAGGAGAAATAAAACTTTAGGATCATCTCTAAATAGTATAAAATAAAGTCGCTTATCCGCGTATGTCTGTGTATTCGCTTAGTATTTCTAAACTACTTGATGGATTTTGATGCGGTTTTCAACATCATTTAGAAGATTTCTTGAGGAAAGTTTTGATGTATAATACATTTATATTTAATGTGAGGCTAGTAGAGAAATGTTGAACCGTTTGTAATCAAGTCGTAAAAGACCGCTTTTAGGGCGTTTACATGGCTTGCGCTGACTAAACCATAAGAGATACTTTAAATTTATGTGCTACAGAATTGTAGCTCTCAAAAAGGTCTACAGAAAAGTCCGCGATAGCATATGTTTATCTTTCAAGGATGACCCACAGTAACCATTTTTGTCTTTCAAAGTATCACTGTATAAACTAAATTGTTACCGGGCGAAGCCGGGCCGGTCCGCTAATATCTCAAAAACTACTCAATATATTCCCGCCAAATTTTGCAACTGATGTTATAGTAGGCCATGTTACTATATACGATTTAAATGGGCAGATTTGGCAATCAAGAAATACTATGGCAAGCCGTGTAAAATACTATGTTTTAAGTGGACCAGACGCCTATTTACAAACTGATGGTAGAATAAACATTTTTTGATCACTGCAATCTATATCTACGAAACCAAGAAACCGATTTCAGCCGAACTTTGTATGCTGGCAGTCTTTTCAACAAAAAAAAAAATCTGTCTGCGCAAAGACTCTGTTGTCCACCATTTGGTAAAAAAAAACACTTCTTTTGTGTCATATAAGGGGAAACAATCAACTGATTCCCACCAAATTTGGAAAACAACTGTTACTATGGCAGGCCATGTAAACGCATGTGCTTTCAGTGCATCATGTAAATTTTGTGCTTTTAGTGAATCAGTCACTTATTTCCAGAATAATGTAAATATAAGTATTTTATTTTAACACGAATGTTCGTTTCTTAGTGTATGGCCTACTTCATAAAGTTAACTTTCATACCTATGTGGAGGAAAGTAGACTAATTATTTATATTGGTAATTTCTTTATTTGTTACAGTTTTGCAACCCATTTATTTATTTAGTACCGTGATTTGCGAGTATAGAGTGTTTTCTTGTGTATAATTTTTTAAGTTAAACTAATAAACATCAGTAAATTGACGAATTAGTTTTCCTGGGTATTTGTAGGAATTTGGCTGATTCTTAAAGCATTTAATATAAGTTTTTGCAGGAAACCAAAGGAGTAGATATTAAGACTGGAGCAAAGCTCACATCTATAAATAAAGGGAAACTCTGAAGGCGGGGTGATAAAACTCTACATAGTTTTAAATTCTAGTTTCATCATTACCATTGACAAAAACAAACATGAAAAAGCTTAGAGTATATGAGTACCCTGTATGCAATACCAGTTACACCCACAGTACTTTTTTTTTTTTTAGTCACAAAAAGTGTCACAATTAAACCATAGCTTGTAAAATAATAGTTTTCGTTTCTAAAAATTAAGAAAACGTAATATTTAAGTTCTCAGATTACTAAATAAATTATAATTTAAAATTTAAATTCTACATAACTAGTTTTGCAGCTGGCAGCTGAATGAAAAAATTAACGGTATTTGAAACTGTAAGGTTCGTCATCTCCATTTTTGTTCACGGAGCAAAACCAGATAAATCCACGCTCTTGAGTTTTTGCGTCAAAAGTAGAACAGTTCTAATACTGCCCATTAAAAACTTTTGTATTGTGTACAAAATAATATTTAGGTTGAAAAGTGTCTTCATCGACCAGCGGCATCGTCGGACACGATTCCCAATTGCTAAAAAATCTGGGAGCAGCCCTGTCAGAAATTCGAGCCCGGTTCGTCTAGGTGGGAGGTGAGTAGTCTGACCACTGCGCTAGCACGGCCTCTACGTGACCGAGCATGAAGAACTGCTGTTCACTATCGTCTAGAACGAAAGATGTTATTGGTGCACTTGAGGATGCCACACCCTCTAACACCGCAGTAGACCAATAACGTACGTTTTTGGCACAACTGGTGATTCCTGTTTGGAGAACTGAAGTAAATACACTGAAGAGCCAAAAAAAAAAAAAAAACTGGTGCAGCTGCCTAATATCGTGTAGGGCCCCCCGAGCACGCAGAAGTGCCGCAATACGACGTGGCATGGGCTCGACTAATGTCTGAAGATATGCAGGATGCAATTCACACCATGAATCCCACAGGGTGGTCCACAAATCCAATCTGCGACAATTTGAGAAAGGGTTGTACGTCTGTCACGTTTAATGAATCTCGTCAGTCGTCGTTTGTCTCGTTCTCTCACGATCTTTTTCCGGCCACAGCGATGTCGTAGATGTGATGTTTTACCGGATTTACGATATTCACGGTACACTCGTGAAATGGTCGTACGCGAACATCCAAATGTTATCGCTACCTCGGAGATGCTATGTCACATCCCTCGTACGCCGGCTATAACACCACGTTCAAACTCACTTAAATCTTGATAACCTGCTATTTTAGCAGCAGTAACCGATCCAGCCGCCGACCGCATCGCGTTACTCTGATTGGTTCCATACCTCTGTTATTTGCATACGCCCGCCAATACCAGTTTTTTTGGCTCTTCAGTGTGCATAGTGGAACTAAATTGTAACAGCCTGTAAAACTTTTTCTCTCTACACTTGTGCATATACGTGTTTCACATACAGCCCGTTGGAAGTAATGAATTCGCTACAGAATTTCTCCTAGTGTAGAAAGTGTTAATGCCGAGTGTTGATGGATGTTCCCGAGGAGCGAGAATGTTATCGCGACGTAGACTCTCGGTTGAAGAAGCGTGGGATGCAGCAAATGCGATGTCGTGTCCGTCGTGTCACCATCTCGGAGACAGTTGCGCATCAGCGGCTCCGTGCAAGACGGTACAGCTCCTGAACGGACCCAGGGAAGAGGGTGGCAGGCGTAGAACTAGGGATGGACCAAACAGTCACTTTCACGTAACGAGCTTCGTCGTTCCAGTTCCAAGTAAGTAACGCGTTTCAGTAACATGATATTTTTGTAACCATAGACTAAAGATGAGGTAGACCGATCTCACTGGCTGCGCACAGCCAGTCTGTGTGTCCCAACAGTAAACTGCTTTTCTGCCAACACGTCTAGCGAAAACGGCTGGATTGGAGTTTGAGGTTAGAATACTCTTTGGTAAACAAGTGATTTGAGATGTATGAATAACTTCTCTTGACCAATTTGTAACGGAGTTTGATTAAATTCATATTGATAAATGTAATGCATTCGTATAAAAGTGATTGACTTTTGAAAACTGAGATACAAACAAACGCGTTCTTCACACGTGACTTTGAAAGTTCTGTTCCTATGGGCTGAGTCATTTTTGGGCGCATGCGCAGAAGACGAATAATCGGCCTACCTCATATTTAGTCTATGTTTGTAATAGGTGGAACATTTCTCGCCTGTCCCGACGTCCCGGTACATAACGATTACGTTGTTCAGTGTTCCAAAGCTAGGCGTTCCAAGAAATAACGTTTGCACATGCGCACAGTTGCAAGCATAGACGATCCAAAATAATAATTTTTACGCAAGCGTAGTGCTCAATTACCTGATATGGTGGGGGAAGTTGGACATTTACAAGCCAGACGTTCCAAAAAATAACTTATACGCATGCGCAGTAGTCAAGCAGTGAGGCAATCGAAGACGTTCCAGGAATAACGGTATAAACAATGGAACGTTTTACTCGTGTAACACGTTACCAAATTGTAACAGTTTAGTATAACTGTTACGATGAATAACGCCCATCTATACATAGAACACACAAGGTCCGTAAGTGAGGCGAGCCAGACGAAAGTTGCCCGATCAAATAAAAAAATCTGCTGCTCCGAAGAGTAGGTTTATGACTACCGCGAAGAGAGAGAGAGTAAGTACATCATAAACCTTTCGCGTGAGGTTTCTAGGAACTCTGCATGCAAGTTTGGCTCGTATCCCATTACGTTTACCATTGCCTGCAGAAGCTACGTTGGCAATCCTGCAACCGTCGGTAGGTCACGATCGATTGTCGTCAAGAGGCCCGCCTATCTAAGTACTTGAACGGCGTTGCAGAGTGTTAGAAATCCAGGGTTTTTACGAAAATGTTAAACGTGCGCCCACAATCAATCACGTAGATGGTAACACCATTTCGGAGAACTCCGACAAAGCTAGAAACAGATTTTTCAAAGAGGTACATCTCAAATACTCGTGTCAGATACATACAAAAATACTCGAGGGGCATGCTCTGAAATTTGCTACAGACTTTCCACCAATAAAATAGTAGGTTCGCCGCTTAAAACTACATCGGTACACTCAGTAGACGAAATCGCTCCACGCCAGTTCAGAGCCTTGCGCGTATAGACCGATTTGGTGAGCGTAAGTGTCTACAATGCAAACACATAACTAATATCCCTTTTATAATGTGAAAGCTACAAAGGCGTAATTCTGTCAGCCAATTGCTCATGGCTATTCGTGTTGGTAGCCGGCAACACAACCAATACCTTCCAAATGCAAGGACGACGGAGTAATGCAAGCTGCCAATTTTGGAATGGACTCAGTTTACGAGTAATTTTTCGTACAAGTTGTTCACGGTAAAGTGAGAACTTCTTTTAAAAAAAAACCTTTGGAAAAATCACTTCACGTAATTATATGTACAAGGTGCTTTTGAATAACATGTCGAAGTTCAAACCGTAGCATATATGGAATAATAATATTATCAACAAATCCTTGCAACGGAATATTTGGAAAGGTCGTCTAGTATTTTTAAATTTTAATCGAAGTTAATAAAACAGTGCCGAGATTCTGCAACTTCTCATACCTGATTGCACAACAAGTTGCATATCAGGAAGGCGAACGAAACCTGTGCGCTATGCGGTGACCGACTGTACACAGGCCATCGTGAAAATACGTGAAGACCTTATGTCGCCGATACTGCTGTTTGTGTGTTGTTGGNGACCGACTGTACACAGGCCATCGTGAAAATACGTGAAGACCTTATGTCGCCGATACTGCTGTTTGTGTGTTGTTGGGAATAAAATGCAATCTCTTCTGGCAGCCTGTACTGCTCGATTGCTAATACCCCATTTATATCGTCCTATGTGTAGGCGCTCTCTGCACGGCTCGTCAGCTCCGTTCGCCTTAGCGATATGCAACTTGTCGTGCTCGCAGGTACGTAAAGCTGCGGACTCCGCGGGTTGTTTTGCCTAACTTCGACTTGAATTTTAAAATACTAGACGAACTTTCCTAGCATTTTGTAACAAGGGTTCATTGTTTCAATTAGCCTATAGATGCCGTGGTTTTTATTTCAACATGTTATTCAAAAACACACCTGTATACTTCATTGCACACTGGCATGCGGGTTTCTAATTAAGTCGGTGGGAAAGGAATAAAACTGGTTCTGAAACCTTGTGGTTTTGTTGCGAGTTTCATATTTTAAATGTATGACCACGTAAGTTAGTATTTCTTGTTTTATAAACATTTGAGTATGAATTTGCGTATTGGTAATACATTTATATTCCTAACAATTCCAAAGTTTGGAATGGATAAATCAGGCACATGGCAATATTAATTTTACACGTGGCACAAGGATACTCAATGAGAGTAAAATTAGATCCTAAGCAGGGCTTTCAAAAGTGCTCAATCAACTGTGAACAGCCTAAGTGCAGTTTTACCCGCGCTCATGCCAGACGATTGCTAGCGCAGTGACGTGAACGTACCTAACTTCTCGTCCATCTGATTAAGATTGCCATCACCATCCACGACTGTTTCCTGCCTCGAGCCGGGTCAGCTTCACAAAATCTCCTCCATCTAGCCTTCCCACCCTCCTTGCTGTCTTCGCCTTTGTCCTCCGCTCCCTGCTCTATCTGTCCTCGCCATCTCTTTCTTGGTCCGCCGTGAGGATTTTTACCAGCATATTTCAAGTCCACCATTCTTCTCGGCATCCTACNCCTCGCCATCTCTTTCTTGGTCCGCCGTGAGGATTTTTACCAGCATATTTCAAGTCCACCATTCTTCTCGGCATCCTACTCATACGTGTTTCCTCAATGATCTTCGTCGACCCCTGCACCTAGATTGAGACAGCGAAGAATGGGAAATGTTATCCGTATCTTCGTTTGCCTGCAAGGAGGACAACATGGGTGAAAACCGAGTATTTAGATGATAATGGCAAGAGACACGTGAAGCGTCTGAAAGGTTTGTCCCTCTCTCCTGCCAAGTTTTTTTTTTTACCATCTTAAATCTGCCGCATACCAGAATGCATGCCTAAAGGCTTACTTACTGTTGAAAGTGCACGCCTAAGTACAATATCGTGGATTATGTGCAGTTTTCCCGGAAGGGAATTGCTTTATATGTATATATAAAACTGAAACAGAGCTATTTTCCTTGCAAGTTTCGGTGCTGGTTTCTGACTTCGGACAACAAGAACAGGAGGCATTGTTACGGGATATTACATTCCTCACGTGTATTCATAAATTTCTTTTAGTCAGTTTTGTCAATAATTTTAAAATCGTGGGAAACAAGTACTGGATGAATGAGAACTTATTGAAACGAAGAAATTGCGCCACAGGAATTTTGGCTTGCAAAAGAGTGAGCCTGCTAGGTACAGTATGAACCTTGAATGGAAAACCGGTTCAAGTTTCTTGAAAAATTTCGTCCAATAAAAATGCAAGTGTAATGTAAGACTTGTAATACAGTGNGGAAAACCGGTTCAAGTTTCTTGAAAAATTTCGTCCAATAAAAATGCAAGTGTAATGTAAGACTTGTAATACAGTGTCTAGTGTCAACACGACAAAACAAGGGGATTTTGTTAATGCACTTACGTTGTATGTTATTTCCTGATGTCTTTCGAATAGATGTATCCAAGAAATATGGATGNGGATTTTGTTAATGCACTTACGTTGTATGTTATTTCCTGATGTCTTTCGAATAGATGTATCCAAGAAATATGGATGAACCACGTGCATAACGACAGAATAGCTACCATTTTCAGCTGTGAAGTAACTGCATTAAGTTTCCGTTGCTAAAGCTGCAGCTTGTCGGTTCTGCGTGTTATGCTTATGGTTGCAGATTAGATTCCAAGTTTATGTGAACGTAGTAATTTGTTTCATAAAAAAATTGTATGACCTAAGAGTTACAAAATAAATAGTAATTCTAAGTCTGGCAAAAGTTATATATATATACATATGCATATACAAGATAATAGATATTGTATACAAGATACGCCCAAACAGCGGCAGGTGATTCCTTATGAAAAATAAAGTCGAACATATACAGGACACCATATACCTAAACGGAATATTAAAGGAGATGTAAGACTGTGAAAATTGGGTTTTGAAAACGTNCATATACAGGACACCATATACCTAAACGGAATATTAAAGGAGATGTAAGACTGTGAAAATTGGGTTTTGAAAACGTATTTTTGCCGAATACCTTGTATAACGCCTACAAAGTCCGCAGCAAAAGGGTGCCTTATGCTTCCCATGTTGCAGAGACATGCGTAATGCTGGCCGTCCTCGGTCTGTGCGCACTGTTCGGCTTGAGGAAGTGATACGTCAGTACATCAACGACATGCCCTCCATACCACGCTCCATAGCGCACCAAATGGGGGTGCCCCATTCAACCGTGTGGGACGTACTGTGGGTACATCGCCGCCATCCCTACCGCNTACCACGCTCCATAGCGCACCAAATGGGGGTGCCCCATTCAACCGTGTGGGACGTACTGTGGGTACATCGCCGCCATCCCTACCGCTGGTAGGAAGTACCAGGCATTCAGCGGAAATACGTTTTAAAACCCCAATTTTCACAGGCTCACATCTCCTTTTATAATATTCTGGTTAGGTATTTGGTGTCCTTTATATTTTCGACTTTATTTTTATAAGGAATCAACTCCCGAAGTTTGAGCGTTTAATTTCCGAACATCCTATATGTACTATATATATGTGTGTGTAAATATATATAAATGTATTTATATACAGGATGTTTGTGTGTGTGTGTGTGTGTGTGTGTGTGTGAGTGCGTATTTGCAGAATTGCTATTTAAACTATAATTTCAAAAATTTATTTGATTCAATCAAACTTTTTCTACGGTGATTCCGATGAATTCGGTTGATAAATCTGATTCAGCAGCGAGATTATAGTGACAAAACTCGTTCAAATAGAAAAAATACCAAAAAAAAAATTGTGCACTTGAAATGAAAATTAATATAACATATGAAGATTTAAAAAATCCGGCAATATAAATGTTACCAGCTGACAACAAAAAAAAATGACAGTTTCTTGGAAGACGGGAGAAAATCCAAATATGATCCACTATCGAGTCACACGTAAACTCTGTATGTAATGANGACAGTTTCTTGGAAGACGGGAGAAAATCCAAATATGATCCACTATCGAGTCACACGTAAACTCTGTATGTAATGAAACGATAATTTTTTTTAAGGTTTGTCATTATGTATGCCTGGCAATTGAAAATGTGGACATTCTTTGTATATTTTAAATATATAACGACAAATATAATTTAAAACAGGAAATGCGTGCAGATTCTACATTAATTTTAACTTGAAAACATTTAACTTTATGAAAAATTCTGTGGAACTCTTTTAGTAAAGTTTTATTCATGTATTATTACATGCTATTTACTCAGATGATATGCTTTCAGATATAAAAAAGTGAAGTTGCTGTTTGTTTTTCTACAGATAACTGTTTAAGTTTTTTTTGCACTTATAGCATCTCCTTCCTGTAATTGCTAGAGATTATGTTCGGGGTTTAAAGTGTGAAGATGACAAACATTTTTTTACGCGGAAAACTGATTGACAACGTAACGAGATTTTCTTGACAGTTCCCTGTAGCAAAGTGATAATTAGGTTCACCACAAGAGTACGCCGTCAGCCAAGGTCAGTTATGTCACGTTAAGTTCTTTCCCCCAGCATCCGGAAATTGCGCTTGCAACGTATGCATTATTCCTGACTCAACGTAAATGTATTCGCTTGTATGTATCCACATTGAATTTAAATGTTAAATATAAAACATTAAAAAAAATTAATAACTTGCCGACTGCTAGAACTTGTTGTAATTAATTGCAAAATAATTCAGTATCAATATATATTAATTTTTATTCCGGCGTGAAATGACCAAATATTATGTTGTTAAAAATAATTCTTAAACTTTTTTTTAACAGCAGAGCCCAATTGTTTAATTATTTTGGTTGTCCATCCTTACAATTTTTTGTCATACCAGCGTGTTTTATTAAAATATATCGAATTTTGACAAGACTAAATATCTACTTAAAAATGGCAGCGTTTCAAAAACTATATTTATTCTTGATAGCTTAGCTAAGATTGGTCTTGGTGTATATCATGGCTATTCATAAGGAGTGAAACACAGCCTACCTTGCAACAGTTCACCACACGCAACTGTCTTGTTCCGTAGTAAAATAGTAATTAAAAAAAGGAGAAAAACCGTAACTGTATCCGGTTCAGATTTGGTTTTACATCGACGAAATGTAGCCCAAACTACATTCAGGCAGTCCTCGAAGTGTAAATTATTCATATTTAAGGTGTGCAATGCGTTCATAATAATAGTTTATCTATTTTTCCCTAATAAAAATATCACAGAAAGTATTGGAGAACAAAGTAAGAATGATTTCTATTAGAACTGAGAAAATTGCCTTAATAAACCNAAAATATCACAGAAAGTATTGGAGAACAAAGTAAGAATGATTTCTATTAGAACTGAGAAAATTGCCTTAATAAACCTGATTCAGGTAATATCGAACACAATTTTGTAGATAAAACTGCCGATTATGCTGGAAAACAGCTATTTCGAATGCTAACTCAAGTAATAAAAAGAGAAAATCGAGAAATTTTTTTTCAATATAACGTCGGTGGAAACATTTTATATTGATTGGCCAGTATATGAAAATGTTTTGTGTGAAGTATTATAAAATTCACTGCGCAAGCTGCATACATACAAAAGTGTGCAGTTTTNGTATATGAAAATGTTTTGTGTGAAGTATTATAAAATTCACTGCGCAAGCTGCATACATACAAAAGTGTGCAGTTTTAGCAGGTGTGATGAGTCCTCTTAGATCGATCCCTCTATTTCTTGTGCTAGCCTATTGAGATGTTTTACGCTCCAACGCCACTTAAGAAACAACGAATGTGTTTTTCAGTTAACTTTCTTGCATGGCACGGGGCAGTTTTATAATCACTTCCATTTGATCGCAGTACCATCGTGCAGCGAGCAAAGTACATGATAAGTATAAAAGAATGCCCCAACTTTGAAGGTCTATATTATCAAAACCAAACAACCTACAACCTTGGTTGACCAATCAAATGAACCGTGTAACGGTGTAGTTTGTTTACTATATCTTCACAATGTTCAATGTGTCCACCATGAGCGGCTCGAATGACATCCACGCGATAATCAAAATCGTTCCACACTCTTGTCAGCACGTCCGGTGTTACGGTTTGGATAGCGTCCGTAATTCTCGTTTTGAGGTGCAGTTACAATCGGCCTTTACCACCTGCTTTGTGAACTAGGATTATGTACCCCCATAGAAAAAAATCTCACGGGGTAAGATCCGGGCTTCTTGGGGGCCAGTGATGAAAAGCCTGGTCACCAGCTGCTCCTCGATCAATCCGGCGTTGCGGCAACGTCTCGTTCAGGCATCCGCGACCAGCTAGGTGCCAATGGGGTGGCGCACCATCCTGCTGGAAAATGAGTTTCCCCGCATCCTTTTCTAGCTGAGGAAACAACCACTCTGTAAGCATGTCCAAATAAGGGATTCCAGTAACAGTGGGCTCGTGAGAAAAGAAAGGGCCGAAAACATTGTCTTTGGATAGAGCGCAAAACACGTTCACTTTGGGGGAAGCACGCTCGTGTTCGGTGTTTCAAGTGGAGGCTCCTGACCCCATAACCGCACGTTCTGCCGGTTCACCTTACCATTTGTATGGAACATCGCTCCATAGCTAAAAACCAGCTTAGACATGAGGCATCGTCTACCTCGTTCTTGGCACATAAAGGAAACATCACATCGTCCTCTTCACATTGACCTGTCGAATGCGAGTTCGCTACCCCCTCACCACATGAAACCGAGAGTTACGAACACCATCCTAACCGTAACACCGGACATGCTGACAAGAGCGTGGAACGAGTTTGATTGTCGCGTAGATGTCGTTCGGGCCGCTCATGGTTGTCACATTGAACATTTATGAATGCATGGTAAACAAACTTCACAGTTCCACGGTTCATTTGATTGGTCAATCAAGGCTGAAGGTTATTTGGTTTTGATATTATAGCCCTTCAAAGTTGGGGTATTCTTTAATAATCATCCTGTAACTTAAGCAACTCATCAGTCCGCCTTATTCTCTCTCCACACTGTAACGCCATTCTGGTTCATATATTTGACACTTTTAAGAAGGAACCAATAGTGCGCTGGAGGGGTAGAGGGTCTTCGTTTATTCGCTAGATGTAAACAAACAGTTGCATTCTCAATCTTCGAGTTTCTTCCCCCTCCCCCTTTTTCACTCCTTTCGGGGAAAAACATTGGGCCGCTAATACAGGATGTTTAATGGGGAAACGGACATACATTAAGAGGTGATGGCATGGACCATTGTGAAGGGAAAATATAAATAAACATATGCTCTATATTGAATGGTGTCCGATGTACAGCTTTGTGACACTCACGGCGTTTGCCTTGTTGGCCACTTGAGTGCGTATATAACTTGCGCGAGATTATTGTTTGTGGGGTTGGTCGAAGACCGGAGACTACAGGCAAAAAGCGCAAACAAGGGAGGAAGTGCTTGCTCGCGTGTTAAATGCTCGTGCGCAAGTTAAAGAAGAACTTCGACACCAGCTCAGATTAGCAACACAGCATCTGAATACACGAGCTGCACAATGCATAGAAGATGGCGGTGGCATTTGTGAACATGTGTAGTGAAGGGAATTTAAAACAGTGACACACAACATGTTATTATAAGGATTTGTTCATTTACCATCGCCTGTGCCGTTCCCATTCCTGTCAGTTTCACACAGCTGTAACTCTACACCTTCGCAAATAGAGCATATGTTTATTGATGTTTTCCTTTCGGAATGGTCCTTGCGATCGCCTCTTAACGTATGCCCGTTTCCCCCTGAAACAGCTGGTATTACGCTTACTATAGTTATACTTCAAACGTTTTCCGTGCTTCATCGTGGTCTAATTGCCAATTTACAGAATCTGTGGTAACGTGACTGGGCTGAACCACTGCTTATTTTACACGCGCTGGGTAGATTTCGAGACAGCAGCAGGCGGTCACCATATTATTGGTAATTAATCATATGGGCTGAAAGGGAATAGCCCAGTCAAGTACTTCTAAAACGATAGATAACTAGATAGAAAAAATTATCGACAGATAGGTGGCTAAATGATGTTCACGGTAAACTGAGCACATCTAAAAGCCCTGCTTAAGATCTACTTGTATTCGCATTGTTTATTCTTCCGCCATATGTAAACTCAACCTAGCCATGGGCCTGAATAATTTTTTCGTGCGTCGAATAAGTGAAACTCTAAAATTATCAAATAAACAGGTATTTTACAAATTTGCTACTTCTCACACTATAATTCATTTAAAAAACAGGACAAAAAAGAAATTACTTCAGTATTCACGAAAGTTTATCTGACACTTATAACATTGAAACATGGAGCTCCATCGTTACCAACTTTACTGAATGCATGCCAGTCAGTGCGCCCATTATAATGTATGCTGGTGGTGGCTGTGACATTTTTCAAAGGTTGGTTTCAAAAGTGATTGGTTAATCGTGAACAGCCTATAGCTCTCTCTCTCTCTCTTTCTCTCTATCTATTTACACCCCCTCCCCCATTTTTCTCACAGATAGGTGGGGGAGGTAAATATATAGGAAGAGATAAATTTGTAGGAAAGTATGTAGATAGAGGGATGTATGGTGATAAATAAAACCTGTGTTGTAAAAATATATAGCAGCCCAGTTTGTTGTGGCGAAAACAAATGTATTTTGTTGTGGACTCTAAATAACTTTATCGCAAAAAAAACCATATTACAAGGGTCACGTGACCAGCAAAGTGTTTTCAAGTGACAGAATGAATGAGTGGGTGAGTGAGTGAGAGAGAGCGAGTGGGTGATTAACGAGTGAGTGCGAGAAAGACTGGGCGAGGAATAAGTGACTGAGCGTGTGAGTGAGAGAGATTTCAGCGAATACGGCAGCTCGGTTCTTCAGCGCCAGTCGGGTCCAACTCAGGTGGAGACGGAGCAGCGGCAAAATGCACTTGGTGGGGAAACGGGAGCACCACGAGAAAGCACGTCGTCAGTGGCAACGTCCGCCACGTTAACAACATAGTAAAAAATCCTAATAAGAAAAAAAATATTAAGGATAATCCAGGTGCAAATGTTCAATTTAATGTTCTTGTTTTATTAGGATGTCTCAGCTGGGCGATCCCAAACTGAAATCTAAATTTTCTTATCTCGCAAGACTCTTTCAATTTTCGAGGTCGGTTTTGGAAAGGAAAAATGGGCGTTGGCGTGTAGATGTTCGCGGAAATGTATGCCTTGTGCTCGCGACCAGTTATCCCGNGTCTCAGCTGGGCGATACCAAACTGAAATCTAAATTTTCTTACCTCGCAAGACTCTTTCAATTTTCGAGGTCGGCTTTGGAAAGGAAAAATGGGCGTTGGCGTGTAGATGTTCGCGGAAATGTATGCCTTGTGCTCGCGACCAGTTATCCCGGATGTAATTTTTTTTTTCCTGGTGTCTCCCCGCACGGCTGTGAAGACTCGCTTGCGGTTCAGAGAGTCCTGCTGTTTAACGCCGTAGTTACAAAAAGGAGCTCTGCATTTTTTATTGTGCTACAAAGTTGTTACAATAATTAATGTGTCGTAGCCTTGCTGTCTACATTTTTTCTTAAAAACCCGAGTAAGAATAAAACCAACACAAATGTTACTATTGGAGTCGCCCAAACTGGGGGGGATTACTCCTTTTAGCATTTCATGGCCAGTGACCGCTCTATTAATCACCTAAGTTCGCATATGGCTTAAAAGGCTATTTGTTAATTTTCCATGTCTGTGTCGATCCCTATGATATGAATTTCACGACTTCATCTTAAACGGTTCGGGAATTACGGCCAACTATGCTTATAAGTTCGCATAGGGCTTAAATGACTATTTGTAGTTTATATCGTATTTGGGAAAACTCTGAGATAACCCTCCCAGCTAGGAATGCAAGAGGGTGAAATATAAAATGTCCTCTATCCGCTGCATCACCATGGCACCCTGTGAATGCAAGAGCATAAAGTATGGCAGGGGAAGACTCGGAGAAAATCCTCATGAATCCTCAATCCTCATTGCCCAAAAATGAGTAATTTAGCCACATTGTAGGATCGTTGAAAAAAATTAGAAAAAATATTATTTTGTGGGAAATTAAGGAAATTTCAAGGTATAAAAGGGACATTTTTAGGGAACAATGTACATTTATAGGGAACAAGGGACATTTCTAGGGAAATACGCGACCTTTCGAGGGGAAAAAGGGACATTTCGAGGGAAAAACGGAAAAAATTGGCGGCGGAATGCAAGAGCATGAGGTCCTCNTTTCGAGGGGAAAAAGGGACATTTCGAGGGAAAAACGGAAAAAATTGGCGGCGGAATGCAAGAGCATGAGGTCCTCGGCGGTGGCTCCCCGACTCCCTGTCACGAAGCTGTGTTTAAACCGCCATTTTCTAACTACTCATTACTCACAATTAACATATTATACTTGTTATTTGTTTTAGTACTCTTATTATATTGCAGCTAACACAGTAGTCACTGCGCATTCCCAGCGATCATTCTCGCATGTTAAGTGGCTTCAAAATTTGTCGCTCATTGTTGGAGACAAGTCAATGATATTTAGTACAGTAACGTACAAGTATTAAGCGTAAATTAACATAAATTAATTACATTTCAAAAAAAGGTTCAAGTAAAAATTTTTTTCAAGTGTGTAGATTTCAAATTGGTCCCATTAATACAATATGGATAAACATGTATTTCTTAATTGTTTCGTATATTCGCCCAATAGGTTTGTGCTATAAACAACGACATTATTGGAAATAAATTTCATGACATATATACATATGTTTAGTAGCACTTCTTATTTCAATTTCCAATATGGGCGGGGGAGGTTGTGATTGTATCAAACAGAATGTATTAGGTTAATGAAGAACACTTCTTAGGTTCATAACTTATTTCTTGCCAATATTACTAAATAATTTTGCGCAAACACGATAAAACTATTTCCTTCATAAGTTCATCATGTGCACTGCATCACTTACATTGAAAACTAGATTTTTATGTGTTTATAACTGTAAGACTTTTGTTTCCAAATTTAACGTTTTTAAATCATTTGCTTATAAATCTATCTAAAAGTGAATGAGTTAATCACTTAACGTTGTTTCATGTCCACAATTACTTTCACACGAATAGAACATTTACATCATATGTAGTCACTTGCTACATTCCTTACATAAGGCCTAACTGCAAAAAAANTTTCACACGAATAGAACATTTACATCATATGTAGTCACTTGCTACATTCCTTACATAAGGCCTAACTGCAAAAAAATATATTCTCAAGAAGTTTCCAAATCTGACCATAGTTACTTTCGATAGAAACTACAATATATCCTTATTTATTTGCAACCTTGTTTGTGCTTATTTGTGCTTATATCGGGAGACTAATACGAAACATCTAATACTATTNCCTTATTTATTTGCAACCTTGTTTGTGCTTATTTGTGCTTATATCGGGAGACTAATACGAAACATCTAATACTATTTCAACAGCTTTATAAGGGAGGTTGCCAACATAAAATGGCATTACTCTTATTTGAAAACGCAGTACAACCTAAGGTATTTTACCTTCCAGTTTGATCTTAATTGTGTTTATGTCAAGGAGTTAATAAGAACATACCTTTTTTTACACCGTATGGTATGGCACTAACTTCTCTGAGTTTGAGCCGCCGACATCAGTTAGAAAGGTAATTGACGGATCGACTCNTGAGTTACGCCCCCAGCATTCTCTCATAATCTTTCATGTACGAATTGGCTGAAAAGCTAGTTCGTAACAGTGTGTTCGAATTGAAAAGGAGGAAGGGGTAGCCGGGGAATTTTCCACTTCTGGATTTGTTTCCCCCGACTTTTGCATTCGTGTGCTTACTCCCAAACGGAGAACGACATTTTTTTTTAAAATCCATAATAAGAATTTACGATTGATTTGTGAAATATCTGCTGTTTTCATAAGTTTTTGCTGTTATTTTTGTACTCATTATACGATTTTATGAGTGATTTGTAAAATCACCTGTGAGTGATTTGTTAAACATGTTAAGTCGTAAGGTAGGATATAAAGAGTTATCTTTAAAAACCATAAATTCAAAGTTTCATATCAGGTATAAAATAAACTAAAATTGACGTTAAAATCAGTAACAATGTTACATAACACTCTAGCAATAAACTTTAAAAGTTATGTTAGAAATAACATATGTATATCAACGAGAAATATTTACTCTTGATATACTTACATATATATATATATATATATATATATATATATATGTCAACGAAAAATGTTCTGCCATTCTTCATTTTCATCTATTTGAACTTTGCGCAGAAAAGTGAGCAAACTAGAAAACATTGAGGAAACCCCCTCAGCACAGTAACGTCCACTCCTCGCACATCAACATCCGTAAAAGTTAAGTTTCACAGTAGACTGTGGCTGAATCAAGGTATTTACTAGTAACAGTCCACCAACAGGGAAAAAATAAAATTAAAATAAACTTCCGACGGATTTTCAAATATCCCTGGAAAAAAGTCACCCAAAAGTTGGATTCAAGAAGTCAAGGATTTAGAAATAACACACAAAATATAAGCAGAAGAAGCTATATGAATAAATGTTTTTAAGGAAAAAGCGTTAAAAATGGAAGAATTCCAAGGTCGAAAAAAAAAACAGGCTCGAAATTGTCCGAAGAAAGAAAAAATAAACACAGTGAAAAGATGGAAGAATATTGGAAGAAAAAAACCAATAGTACGGAATTGAAATTGGCATGTGGTCCCCAGATGGCCCAAAGGAAATAATAATAATATTAAACTACCGAATATGTAACACGAATTCCATGAATTAGATTGTGACATACATACACTGAAGAGCCAAAAAAACTGGTATAGGCGTGCGTATGCAAATAACATAGGTATGGAACCAATCGGATTAACGCGATGTGGTCGGCAGCTAGATCGGTTACTGCTGCTACAATGGCAGGTTATCAAGATTTAAGTTAGTTTGCCCATGGAGTTATAGTCGGCGCACGAGAGATGGGACATAGCATCTCCGAGGTAGCGATAACATTTGAATGTTCGCGTACAACCATTTCACGAGTGTACCGTGAATATCGGGAATCCGGTAAAACATCGCATCTTCGACATCGCTGCGGCCGGAAAAAGACCGCGAAGAACGGGACAAACGACGACTGACGAGAATCATTAAAGGTTACAGACGCGCANCGAGAATCATTAAACGTGACAGACGCGCAACCCTTTCTCAAATTGGCACATACTGGATTTGTGGACTGCCCTGCAGGATTCATGGTGTGAATTGCCTCCTGCATACCTTCAGACATTAGTCGAGTCCATGCCACGTCGTCTTGCAGCACTTCTGCGTGCTCTGGAGCGGGGGGGGGGGGGGTGGCTACACGATATTAGGCAGGTGCACCAGTTTTTTTGGCTCTTCAATTTATACATACGCACACTACCTGCTTCAGCATTTCTTGCCTAACTTTACTTTTCCTTCACCTGCAGTGTCGTTGTCTATAGAGAGGATTCTTCCTGGAAAACAGTGTGATGGCAACGGCAATGAATCAAATTATTTCTGAAAGTGAAACGTCAGACAATATTACAACTTTAGGACGGTGAACGCATATGTAAGTTCACCTAAAAAATTGAGACACACATCTCACATCGGTGGCTTTATACAATAACGGAACGTCGTGATTCGAAGGCAAATCTTTAGTAAACTAGCTATGAATGAATCCAGTTGTCGTAAACAAAGGAAACAATACATTTTAATCACCAGAAATATAATTCTTTGGATGGGTACGTTGAAACCGATTAGCGGAACATGCAAATTAAATCTTTCAGCGGCGAAAGTAACACCCATNTTCTTTGGATGGGTACGTTGAAACCGATTAGCGGAACATGCAAATTAAATCTTTCAGCGGCGAAAGTAACACCCATGAACAAGACTGGAGGAACTCCAAATTGAGTTAAGAGATCTTGAGAGCCGATGAGGGTGAAATGAGGTGATAATGGAGCAGTGCCAGAATGCAAGGGTGGTGAAAACGGGAGATCATCGAGAAAACCCTCCGACCAGGTGCATTGTCCGGCACCATTACCACTTGCGAAAATCCGGTAGTGGCCCGGCCGGGGATTGAACCCGATTAACCNTTCTTTGGATGGGTACGTTGAAACCGATTAGCGGAACATGCAAATTAAATCTTTCAGCGGCGAAAGTAACACCCACGAACAAGACTGGAGGAACTCCAAATTGAGTTAAGAGATCTTGAGAGCCGATGAGGGTGAAATGAGGTGATAATGGAGCAGTGCCAGAATGCAAGGGTGGTGAAAACGGGAGATCATCGAGAAAACCCTCCGAGCNGATTAGCGGAACATGCAAATTAAATCTTTCAGCGGCGAAAGTAACACCCACGAACAAGACTGGAGGAACTCCAAATTGAGTTAAGAGATCTTGAGAGCCGATGAGGGTGAAATGAGGTGATAATGGAGCAGTGCCAGAATGCAAGGGTGGTGAAAACGGGAGATCATCGAGAAAACCCTCCGAGCAGGTGCATTGTCCGGCACCATTACCACTTGCGAAAATCCGGTAGTGGCCCGGCCGGGGATTGAACCCGATTAACCTTGTTGGGAGGCGAGCAATCTAACCGCTCAGCCACCGCCACCCCCCAAACTGAGTGAGGTGGCTTACGACTTGCATTCGGGAGAAACCGGATTCTGTTCTTGGTCCGGCCACTCTTGATTTCGGTTTCCCGTGGACTCCCAAAAAAATTACACAGCTGCGCCTCCAAGGTCAAAAAGTGAGGGAGCGGTACGGGCGACACTTACACGCACGCCTAGTGCCTCGTCGCCCCTACGCGCAAGGCGTGCAGTGTTTCCGTCGTGGTCCTGTACTGCGTAAATTACATTTTTTGCACTGGGACTTTATTACACTGGATGAAAGCGCACAGATAAAACTATGCCCATGTGTTTGTACTTTTCTCTTGCGCTTAAGGAAACTACATAAGCAAGATTTAAAAATAATACATTCGACTATTTTCGCGAATTTTTTCCCCACAAATATACTTTATATGTTAAAAGTAAAAACATAGCAGCATAAAAAATTAGTTTTTGTACATTTTCTTGCAAAAGGTCGTATTTCCAGAACATATATTTACCGCCGAGATACGCGAATACGAGCAAACAACGATTTCACAGAAAATGTTTCACTGTAAACTCCTCTTATGGCCAGTGATTTTCAACCTTTTCTAATCCACGACTCCTCTGAACAACTTAAATCTTTACCACGGCTCCCCTACAAAATATCAGCTAAATTTTTTTTTTTAAATAAGAACTTTGTGACTTAATGATTTGTTTAAATAATAAATTTGTAATATATTTTGAGAACATACCTTTTTTATGTATTTATAATGCACTAGGACAAACTAGTGAAAAAAGATAAACAAAGATACAGAAAAGAGAAGAAACATCATGGCCCCGTCCCAAGAGTCAATGAATTAAATTTAATGTTGTGATTACTTGAAATTATATAAAAATCTGATGACATGAGAGAATAATTACGCCCAGCGGGTCTATTATGACTTTTTGACGCTAGCTTAGCGTCAGTCGCTACTTAACATCAACGAGACTCGGAAATAGCGTCATCCTTATTATGATCCACCATTAAAGTTACGATCGTTAACTTTACCGTCAACGCCACCACCACTTTGCATCACCGGAGAAAGCTCCTCAGCGCTGGGGTAGTACAAGCCCTGGGGAGGGGCCCTTGTTCACCCAGTTGTCTTTCATTTGAAACGTGGCGGAAAAGAGAAGTTAACCCCCTCTCCCCGCTCCGCAACCATAAAATTGTCTTCCTGAGCTTAGCTCGCTTCGATGTTAGAGCAAACTGGGTTTCCCCCAGCAAGCCCTGGTTCCCATTAACATTTAACCTCCCTCCGATTTGATTTGATTTTATATGTTTTAATTAACAATAATGACGCCGTACATAAGAAATAATTTAGGAACATAAATAGCGAATACATGTGTGCCAGCACGGCAAGTGCTCTTTCACAGTGTTGGGTAGCAGTGGAACACCAATGGAAACTGTAAAAATAAAACAAGGATTAGGTACTGCATAGGGGGAAAAATTATCCAAAGCCCCCAAAAATTTTACCATTCGGAAAATGAAACAACAAAGGGGGGAAAAAAAGACAAAACCAATGGGAATCCCAATGGTAAGAACTAGGGGTAATAAAACCTATGGAAACAGAACGAAAACGAAAAGTACAGCCAGAGGAAAAGGGAACCACACAAAATAATTATAATATATTGCAGAGAAGTGAATGTGTAAGGTAAACATGGAACGTAAGGAAAAGGGAATGTCGTGGGTGTAATTAAGGTGTTGTAGTAGGTGTTGTACATGCGGGGCTGTGGTGCCCGCACAACCATAGGTGTAAGTATAAGCATAATGGACGTTGAAAACTAAAGTTGTAGGAAAAGAAGTGAGCCTAGAGCATTATTTAGCTGTTTAGGTGTTGTACCCTACGGGGCTGTGGCGCCCGCACAACCATAGGGGTAAATGTAAAAAATCTAAATGGAAATTGGCCAGTAATGAAGTAAGGGAGGAACAATTAATGGAATAGGAAAATTACATATTAGGATGTAATGTGCGGAACTAAAACAGGAGAACCGAAATCAGGAGGAAGCGGAGAAAAGCCCATCGCTGCTGCAGACGAGAAACACCTGAAACAGTGAGAAAACGCTGTGGCAAGGAAAGATAACACTGGTCAACGTGTTTTTTTTTACAAGGAAACTGAATAGCGATCCTAGTCCAGTTTTTTTTATGTTGAATTCAAATATGTAATCAGATTTCTTCCATCAGGCGTAGTTTTCTTGTGACAGTCATTTTCGCGTAATATACTTTTGTATGACGCTACTCGGTCCCTGTGAGATACAGGGCGGGTCGTAGGGTACGAGTTACCTCTCTGGCGCAGACTATGGGCGCCTTGGATGTCGAGGGTTGAAACCTCTGGCAATGTTTTGTCCGCTTTCCTTCTGTGGCCGCAAGGGCGAAGCTTCGTCGGGGGCGAATTTGTTTGGAGGCGGGTTGTACTCTTTCTTACCAAGATGGGGGGAAGCAATAACTTGGTCTCTCAGTGTTTTAATAAAGAAGTCTGTATTAGGCAAAAAAATATACACACACTGTCCGAATCTGTACCCAGCAAGATGGGAGCCTAAAGGGCGGATTAAATACCAAAATACTGAAGACGAAAGAAAGGACAGAAGTGACCCTACATTTGAAGCAAGTAGTTCATCAGAACCTCACCTTTTAACTCAAGAAGATCTTAATGATCTTATACGGGATTTAAATTTGTCTAAACTATCGGCTGAGCTTTTAAGTTCCAGGCTCAAAGGTTGGAATCTACACCAAAAAGATACACGGATATGCATTTACTGTAGTCGCGATAGTGATTTCAGTGAATACTTCTCTAAAGAAGGCCATGTAGTTTTTTGTAATAATGTGTGTTCATTAATGGAGGTTCTTGGACATCAACACCAGCCAGATGAGTGGCGATTGTTCATAGACTCATCGAAAGTTAGTTTGAAGACTGTACTACTGCATAATAGGAATGAATTACCATCAATACCTGTTACACATGCCAGCGATATGAAATAGACATATGAAAATATTAAATTGTTGATAGAAAAAATTAACTATACTAAATATAACTGGAATATCTGTGGTGATTTAAATGTCATAGCTTTATTGTTAGGTTTGCAACTTGGATACACGAAATTCTGCTGTTTTTTGTGTGAATGGGACAGCAGCAGGGATAGGAAGTCTCACTACATAAAGAAACAATGGCCTAAACGCGAATCTCTTATCCCTGGGCATAAAAATGTAACAAATACCCCATTAGTGAATCCCGAAAAAGTGAATTTACCTCCCCTGCATATAAAACTGGGGCTTATAAAAAAGTTTGTAAACGTAATAGATAAAAGTTCTACTGCATTTATGTATCTGAAATCTAAATTTCCTAAAATAAGCGATGCAAAATTGAAGGAAGGAATATTTATAGAGCCGCAAGTAAGATCACTAATATCGGAAGATGAACATTTTGAGGAACTGTTACATCCACCCGAAAAAGCAGAGTGGAAATCATTAAAAAATTATCTTTTGAGAATTTATTGTTAATAATTAAGAAGAAAACTATAGTTGAATAGTGAGTCATCTTCTGACGTCGTACAAAGGAATGGGCTGCAACATGTCTTTGAAAATTCACTTCTTGGACTCTCACCTAGACTTCTTCCCTGAAAATCTTGAACCTATCTCTGATGAACATGGTGAGCATTTTCATCAGCAGATTTCTACTGTGGAAAAGAGGTACCAAGGCAAATGGAGTCGCAATATCCTGGCCGACTACTGCTGGACCATGAAGAGAGACATCCCGAACGCAAAATATGGCTGGAAATCATCATATAAAACTTATTAGGTAAGCCTAAATTAGCAGCATATTTATTATTAAGTGTTTCGTAAGCACTAATTCTTTTAAAATTTTAATTCGTGCCACAAAAAAACCTTGCCCGATGGAAAAAATTTGAGAACATATTTGAACTCAGCATGGTAAATATAGTTAGATTTTGTTTATTTAGTCCTTGTGAAAGAAAAATACCGTTTTTTTTTGTTGACTAGTGTAATTATACTAACATGGAACTATGATACGCTCGGAACAAAGAACAACTACAATAAGTATATAGAATATAATAGTAATATCGCCATAATGCGCAACAACGCGCATAGCATGCGGGAAAATACCACTATAAAAGGACAACAGTAGACAGCCAGGCATCTAGCCGTCCTTCTGTGGAATGAAGCAACGAAATAGTGGGTAGAAATTTGTTGATAGCGAAACGGAAGCTGCTGAGGACCTGAAACAGTGAGAAAACTCAATGGAAGGTTGAAAACGGACTCCAACATCGTAACGGTCAAACAGGATAATAAATTACAAAAAGACATGGGATTCCAATTATAAATAAAAATTAGAATGTATATAAGAAGAACGTATATGAATAATAATTTTACTGTAGGTGACACCCAATACCAGAGCTTAAATAGAAAATAGAATACACAGAAAGGATATACATTTATAAGTAGTACGTGTAAAATGTCTTATTGGCAGCTACGTATATAATGCGGGAGAGAACGGTAATAAAAATTACATATGTAACCTACCAGGAGTAAATACAAATGCATACGGGTGTAAACGCCCAAATCTGGAGCAATTACAGATTAATGAATAGAAAATGGGTAAATAAAATTATAAAATACAAAATGAACCATCATGAAGTACTTGCTACGAGAAACGTAAGTGAACTCCCGAAACAGGGGAGAATAACAATACATAAGTAGTAGTTACGTACAAATAGTGTGTAGAATAAACAGAATGCCTCGCGGGCAGCACCGCACACACTAAGCGGGATTTGGTAATAAGAAAACACTGGACAAACTTGGAAAGAATATAAATATAAACGGTCGTTAACGCTCAAGCAAGAGAAATATACAATTGAATATACATAAATTATATAGATATAAATACTCCGACTCTGCCTGCACATAGATCGTGAAAGGAGGTATAGTCAGTTCACGACTGGAAGAAACTTTTGAAAATCAACCTTTGAAAAAACACCCTAGCCGTTAGCGACATGCATATAACATTACAAACAGCGGCGAGCGCGGATACAGTTATGCCGTTAGGTTGCCAGCACAAAGAGAGGAAATAGTTCCAAAGTTTTAACGTAATTGTTAATTTATCGCTTACAAATAGGTGTCTAAAAGAATTGTATCTTATTATGCAAATTATTAATGACGTGATGCTAACATATTTAGATTTCAACGTTTCTTGCATAGCCACAGGATTACGCTCAAGGTTAAAGTAAGGCGGCCGTTTGTTTACTAACCTTCGTAGTCCTTGTGTTGTTGACACACGTGCCAGAGAATTTGTGCGATTATCTCGTTTAACCTATAATAATTCATTTATCTGCGTTGTTTTACTAATATCAGCTCTTTGTTATTTGGTTTTTAATAACGTATGATTTTAATTTGTGCTCACTTTAAGTTCTAATTTCTTTTGTTTTTGTGTGTTTCGCGCACGTGTCTTTCCTTTGCCACTTTATTCTAACGTTGCAGTGTTTGCACATAAGAATTGTTTTCACATTGTCGAAGACGTAGAATCCTTCACTCGCAAACTCTGCCGTCCTGTCGAAAACAGTCACAACCATTTTTAAATAACGTTTTAAAATTGCGCGAAACATCCGACTCAACCACCACGCCATTTTAACGTCTGTAGCAATTTCGATCAATACTGATGATCTTGCCTTCGATGTACGGGAATTTATCGAAAGTATCGAAACAATCGATTGTAAATAGACAACAACTATCGATTCATCAAAATACTCGCATTTTGGGTTTATAGAATGAAATGATTTTTCGCTGGCATCGCATATTCTTTTGTGTGAAATTCTCAAGATTAAAAACTTTACGCTTGTGGAATATCCATTAATAATATATACATTACATGACTTTTATAATGGGTAAGTGTATGTACGAACACATGTACACGCACAGTGGAACGTAAACATTGCATGTAAACATTGCCATGTGACCTGTCACATGACAATGTTTGTTTACTTTTGGCGGAAGGATACGAAATGGGCTTGAAAGTAAATCTTTAGCAGGGCTTCAAGAAAGTCTCTTCCAGTCGTGAACCGACTATAGCAGTGAGGCTGCAACCTAGTTTTGCCCCTTTTTTACGGTATTTTGAGTAAGCAGGTTTAGTTATAGACTGGACGAGAATTTATTTTTAAAAAAACCCGGCCAGTCTTTTATTGTTGAAAACTGATTCTAAGCCTGAATAATCTCCGTGAATTTATTCGCGTAAGGTCTGGGTAAAGGCGTTGCCTATAGTAAGGTGAGATATTAATGATTGTAATCATGAGATGTTACTTATAAATATATTGGTGTTGTTACCGTCAACGCAACGGTCTAGCGTCGCGTTATATAACGACATTTGTAGCGTCAGCAGTTGGCAACAGAGAACGCGAAAAACTTCTTTTTAAACAGGAAAATTATTGGAAATGTACGCGGCGATGGTTGGTGACACTGCGAAAAAGGAATATAAAAAATTGCGTTTCGCATCGCTGCTCGTTGATCTGTATTGGTTGCTACATTTTCAGGTTAGGAATAAACGTGCGGCAAATTAAAGGTACGAAGGCCTAATTTGAATACTGCTTGCGTAAACCACTTCTAGTTACAGCATCTTTTTTTTCAGGATATGTTTTCATCTCTTTACATTTCCATAAATCAAACGACTGTTTGACTCATCCACTTATAAACACAGTTTCTTTCGCAATACTTCAAACGTAAAAATGTTGAATAAATTTTTTCTTTTGTGTTCTGTTTATCTCTCACTCTCTCATTTGCTAGAATATGACCTCGAAATGTGTATGGTGGGAATTATGGCACATTACCTACAAGTTGTTATTACCCAGTAAATATTAATAAACAAACGTAGTAAATTTAATGTCTTAATCTTGTATATTTTTGCCTTTTCAAAAATTGCAGCACAGACATAAGCGTGCACAGAGTTAGGCTAATGGGAGGGGGCGGGGGTGCAAAGTGCGTAATGAAGATCCATATTTACGAGATATAAAGTACAAAGTAAGAATATATTTAAACATATTCACCACAAATGATCATGCTATACTAAATATATTTTTTAATTCAGTGCTAATTTCAAACACTCAGACTTTCTAGTGAAAA
>NQII01003574.1:76981-90311 GCA_002778355.1 Clitarchus hookeri
CTGTGCACGCCAAGGAACATAGACATAGGATTGACCTACGACATTCTTTCTTGTTATTCACGTATAGCAAACTTGTTCTTGAAGGGGATTAGAAAAAAATTAAAAGAAATCCATTACGTTAGGTTACTCATCTAGAGAAATAACTTCTTACAGACATGAGAATAGTCTTTCACAAACGTGTGGTTTTGCAGTAAACGGCAAGAAATTTTATTTCGAGAATTGTTTGTTTCAGATGCGTACGCTAGGTCAGGCCAGCATTGTTGAATAAAAAACCATGAGTATAGGAGTTACAGGGTGTATGTCGTAAAAAGACTGCCGTTTCAATGTAATTTGTGGTTCCCCCGGCAAGTTATGTTAGGTCAGTTTCGCAACTTATGCGACGGAAAGCTATTGCTTTTTTTTTAGTTGAATTGTATAGTTACCGTATTAATTATTCTGAATATTACTTCTCCCATGTGTAAAAATTAAATAATTTCATTTAGTGATTTTGTAGCTATGTAGAGAGCGAAAAACTGAAACATTTTGTCTAGTTTATAGTAAGTGAACCATTAACTAGCAGGTTTATACACATAATTACAACTTTGTAGACAAAATTATTTCTTTGTGGATGCAACTTAATTTTTCTAATAAAAAATTATTAAAATAGACATGTATTCATAAGCCGTTGCTGAACTATGAGAAAGAAAAATCGTGTCTTAAGGTTAAGTCACATACGGCATGCTACCAAATTGCTGCTGTGGAAATATATACATCCAACCTGCAACACCTGCGTATTTCGTAGTAAAATGAAATTTTATATGGTTGAGAAAATTACATTTAAACGACATTTCCACCAATTTGTAGCAGACTCGGTCATAACGTTTTGGTGCTGTAACACGCTCTTACAGTGCAGTACCTAACATAACCAACAAACACTTATAGCGAAATTTAAAAGTACAATATTTTTATCTTAATATATTATATTACTAGCTAACCCGACAGACGTTGTCCTGTCCAATGGAAAATTTTCATTTTATTTCACATTTTATCTCAAAATGTGTGATGTGCTTGGAATGATATCGACTTGGAACCATGCTTTTTTTTTTTTTTCCATAAATTTAAGTTACAATTGAATTACATCAGAATTTCAAGTAAACAGTCAAAACAAAGAAATGCTTTAATTTGAGTTGTTTGCTGTGACATCACTATTTCTTTCATTGCAATGCTTTATAATGCACGGCAATTTTTGTTTTGTTGTCTGGTGAGTAAACGAACAGAGCTGATGGTTTTCTAAAAATATAACCACAATTCAACTGACAGTAAACAACTTAAAACTCCAAAAAAAAGTAAACTAAAAAATAACAACAATTTAAATGACAGTAACCAGCTGAAGATCGCAAAAAAAAAAAAAAAAGTAAAAAGAAGCATAGAAATTTGAATCAACCATATAATGTCGCATAACGTGAACGACGAACGACAACCAATCAAAGTTGAGGAAATTTAAATTTTCATTTCGAATGTAAATTAAATATCAAAATTAGAATTAGTTTTGCGAAATATTCCCTATAATTTTTTTTCTGATAACTTTTCCATGATCATAAACAAAACAACAAAACACATTACGCATATCCATCGTGACGTTAGGTTTTTTTCCGAATTCGAAAATATTTCGGGCAACGTTTCCAATTTTTATTTCCATTAAAACCTAATTTGGACTATTACGAACATCTTAAAACGAAAAATAGCCAAAACGGTCCAGCCGTTCTCAAGTGATGCGCTTACCAACGAACAGCATTTCATTTTTATTTATATAATATAGATGATAGTGACATGAGCTCCGATTTGGCGAATATAAATAATGCTTACGATAAAACAAAGCTAAAAATCTTGAAACTTATAATTTTGTTTTTTTTTTTTCGCAAAATTCCGTTTTTTAGTTACGATACGATAGTGTGGTCTTCTGGGGTGCGATATGTCGTGCAAAACTGTTCGGAATTATCGCAGATGTGAACACGTTGCCCAACGTCTCGCTGAGAAAGGAGGACATTATGGTATATGTAGAAGGTGATGGGAAGGTGAAAGAGGTGCTTACTTGCGGAATGCCACCATGAGGTTGAGGACAGCGGCCTTCATTTCCCCAGTTACGGAAAAAGGAGACTTCACGACTCACACGAGGAAAACGCAACCGGCGCCATGTACGGAATCACAGGTCCATCGCAGAGCCTCGGGGATAAGCGAATCTCGGCTTGCGAGGAGAAAGCTTTCCTTGGAATACCGTCTCGTAGACGTGGTCTATCGTGCTTTCTGCCTCGCACAAGAAATTAAAAAAAAAAATGAAAGTGTGCGTTTTCCAGCATATCAGCTGTTCACGGTTAATTGGGCACTTTTGAAATCCACCTTTGAAGAAATGGCACTCCCCCTACCTGCGTGCATTTTAACGGGCGCGCTGACTGGCATGTGCCCAGCAAAGTTGCTAACGGCGGAGGGAAAGTAGTTCCATGTCTTGACGTCGAATTAAAAGTGTTACGTAAACATTTGTGACTAACCAAAAAATTTGTAAAATATTTACTATTCT
The DNA here is from genome assembly GCA_002778355.1 of Clitarchus hookeri. Taxonomy (NCBI): domain Eukaryota; kingdom Metazoa; phylum Arthropoda; class Insecta; order Phasmatodea; family Phasmatidae; genus Clitarchus; species Clitarchus hookeri. Next base: position 79,536 of record NQII01003574.1, read on the forward strand.
AATAATGCCGGAGTTTCAGTTGACCGGCGCATTAATAAAATGAGCAGGCTCATGGCAATGTTAGTTTTACGTGTGGCGGGGAAACACGCAATGCGTAATCAAGTAGACCTTAACAAGGGCTTCCAAAAGTGCTCAGTTTACCGCGGAGAGCATATACCCGCTTGTATCCTCGGGCCCCATCAAGGTGGCACGTACGGATTCAACTCCGTACTCTGCTGTTGACAGGTGAGGTGGAACCACCCTCGGGTGGAGAACATCCACCCACTGCGATTGGAAAGGGCGTGATCTCTTCCTATTGGCAGCATTCAACTGCTGTCAATTAGAGCTCTGACCAAGCCCAAACGGTTATGGATATAAGTCTGGTGAAGAGTGCACACACATTGAACGTCTGATGTGACAAACTAATAAGCCTGTGTGGCCTTATAATAAGCCTGAATGTATGCAAAGTCCTGAGGTGCACTCTTCTATAACTGCTCAGTAAGTTGTCTCCTGTAATACCCAATGGGCTCAGGCACAGAAGGAGCAGCTCTGGTCAAAACCTGCTGCACTAGTTGCAGATAACATGTATGTATTTCTACAAAAAATTGTGCTGGCCCCACGCCTATCTAATAACGACAGCGCCCTTGTTTTCTACAAATTTCTGTGGAAATAGGCTATGCAGATAATGACCTTGGCACGTATTCTGATGTACTTTATCTGGGTTTAGAGCTGGAGTCTGCTGTTCACCGTATTTTACTGGTTTTTTTTTTGTAAAATTGTTGGTATCTTACACAGTTGAAGGTAAATGAAGAGTTAGTGAAGAGATTTGAGCGTCTTTTAAAAGCGAGATCTTGAGAGCCGGCGAGGGTGATTGAGATGAAAATGGAGCAGCACCGTAATGAAAGGGCGGGGAAAACGGGAGATCCCCGGAAAAAAAACCCCGCCGACCAGCGGCATCGTCCGGCACGATTCTCACTTGCGAAAATCTGGAAGTGACCCGGTTGTGGATTTAACCCGGTTCAAATTGGTGGAAGGCGAGCAGGTTAACAGCTTAACCCCTGCGGCCCCTTGAAGGTAAGTGACACAAGAAAAACAGCGGAGAAGAGGAAAGTATTATTTTTATTTTACTTGAAGGACATAAATACCTCATAACTACTTATTTTAATACATATCTAACGCCATGAAAATATATTATACCCATTTTACAGGCAATCTTATACATGTTTTGGTACAAAAACGCTCTATATTTTGTTTTTTTTTTGTAGCATTTAGTACCATGGATTTTTATTACGTGAGTATGTTTTTTGTGTACTTGAAATTGTAATATATAATCCGCGTGTCCTAGAACAAGTTCGTTGACATACGTGATTTATTAACAAATACATAAACAAGAAGTTACTTATATAACTAATGAGCGTACTTTATTCAACTTGGGTGCAATTGGTTTTTAAATAATTTCTTAAAACCTGAGTTGGTAGGAAGGTCTTGATTTGTCTTTGAAAGCATTAACTTTAGAAATGAAACCAGAAACTTGTGCAACAGTAGTGAGACAATTAAAAATACACACATGCCTTATACCTGGGACTTTAAACCCAGAAAAACTCGTACTATAAGCTAGTGTGCAATCCACTGCATTATGGAGGTCGGATTCGGAGCGTAAAATTCGCATTAAATCAGTCTAATGTTTCGAATGATACGGTTTACTGTCCTTAAATAATTGCAGGTCCTTTATTTTGAAAATAAGTGACTGAGCCACATAAAACATGTAAGTTTACATGGCCTACCGCAGCTCTACTTGTGTGAAGAATTTGATGAAAATCGGTTGTTTGGTCCATGAGATATGACATAGAAAAATTTATTTTATTATGTATTTAATGCTATCGTTACAAAATTGCCAGAAAAGTGGCTCTATTTACGATGCTTCTAATGTATACTGTATACATACAAATCTTAATAGAATTTGGTTAAATTGTTATATATATATATATTCCAAACTTACCTAAATCATTTATGAGGCCGCCATTTTGAACATCGTTGTCTGACCCAACTCAATCATGAAAGCTTACATGGCCTTCTGTAGTTTTTTTGGTGTGCACAAATTGGTACAAATTTATTTGAAATGTTCCAGTGTAACACTTGGTGGGAATCAGTTCATTGGTCCTCGGGACATGGAATAAAACCTCAATTATTTTCATGTGGCAATCTTCATAAATGGAGGACAAAAAAGTATTTTTGTAGCGATTTCGATGATTGTATACTGCCAATATATAAAGTTAAGTTAAAATAGATTACATAGTTTCGTAGTTATCGCCCACTAAACTAAAATTATTTTATAGCGGCCATTCCAAAAATAACTGTCTCTTGCGTAAAAAAAAAATACATTCATTATTATGGCTTACCACAGTACATCTTCGCCAAATTTTGTAAGAATTTGTTTACCGAGATACGAGATAAAATCATTATTTTTATTGGTAGGACTATCATACAAAATGGCAGATAAATGAGGCTCTGCATAGACAAAATTTGATGGTTGTAATAGGCACTGCCAGCATACAAAGTTAAGTAGAAAATTGTTTCGTTAGTAAAATCAATTGAGCCAAAACATTTATATAGCCATCATTTTGAAAATAAGTGACTGAGCTACATAAAACATACCAGTATACACAATCTGCTGCAGTACTGTTGTCTGGCAAATTTGGAACGAATCTGTCAATTTTTTCCCCAGATATGACAAAAACTTAATTTACTCGCCAGCGTACAAAGTTTAGTTGAAATTTAATACATGGTTTCAACGATATAGCATTCTAAGCTAAAAATATCTATATGGCCGCCATTTTAAAAATAAGTGTTTAACATGCTTAAAACATACCACTTAACATCACCTGCAGCAGTAGTACAGGTTTGCCAAATTTAATAAGAACCGGTTAATTATTTGCCAGTTATGACATAATAACTTTATTTATTCGTATGGCGCTATCTTACAAAATGGCAGACAAAAGATGCTTAATGTACATATATAAAGTTTATAGTTGTAATATCTAATGCCAGCTTACAAAGTTTACTTGAAATTGATTANGGTTGGTATCTTACACAGTTGAAGGTAAATGAAGAGTGAGTGGAGAGATTTGGGCGACTTTTAAAAGCGAGATCTTGAGAGCCGACGAGGGTGATTGAGATGAAAATGGAGCAGCACCGTAATGAAAGGGCGGGGAAAACGGGAGATCCCCGGAAAAAAAACCCGCCGACCAGCGGCATCGTCCGTCACGATTCCCACTTGCGAAAATCCGGGAGTGACCCGGCCGTGGATTTAACCCGGTTCAAATTGGTGGAAGGCGAGCAGGTTAACCGCTTAACCCCTGCGGCCCCTTGAAGGTAAGTGACACAAGAAAAACAGCGGAGAAGAGGAAAGTATTATTTTTATTTTACTTGAAGGACATAAATACCTCATAACTACTTATTTTAATACATGTCTAACGTCATGAAAATATATTATACCCATTTTACAGGCAATCTTATGCATGTTTTGGTACAAAAACGCTCTATATTTTGTTTTTTTTGTAGCATTTAGTACTATGGATTTTTATTACGTGAGTATGTTTTTTGTGTACTTGAAATTGTAATATATAATCCGCGTGTCCTAGAACAAGTTCGTTGACATACGTGATTTATTAACAAATACATAAACAAGAAGTTACTAATATAACTAATGAGCGTACTTTATTCAACTTGGGTGCAATTAGTTTTTAAATAATTTCTTAAAACCTGAGTTGGTAGGAAGGTCTTGATTTGTCTTTGAAAGCATTAACTTTAGAAATGAAACCAGAAACTTATGCAACAGTAGTGAGACAATTAAAAATACACACATGCCTTATACCAGAAAAACTCGTACTATAAGCTAGTGTGCAATCCACTGCATTATGGAGGTCGGATTCGGAGCGTAAAATTCGCATTAAATCAGTCTAATGTTTCGAATGATACGGTTTACTGTCCTTAAATAATTGCAGGTCCTTTATTTTGAAAATAAGTGACTGAGCCACATAAAACATGTAAGTTTACATGGCCTACCGCAGCTCTACTTGTGTGAAGAATTTGATGAAAATCGGTTGTTTGGTCCATGAGATATGACATAGAAAAATTTATTTTATTATGTATTTAATGCTATCGTTACAAAATTGCCAGAAAAGTGGCTCTATTTACGATGCTTCTAATGTATACTGTATACATACAAATCTTAATAGAATTTGGTTAAATTGTTATATATATATTCCAAACTTACCTAAATAATTTATGAGGCCGCCATTTTAAACATCGTTGTCTGACCCAACTCAATCATGAAAGTTTACATGGCCTTCTGTAGTTTTTTTGGTGTGCACAAATTGGTACGAATTTATTTGAAATGTTCCAGTGTAACACTTGGTGGGAATCAGTTGATTGGTCCTCGGGACATGGAATAAAACCTCAATTATTTTCATGTGGCAATCTTCATAAATGGAGGACAAAAAAGTATTTTTGTAGCGATTTCGATGATTGTATACTGCCAATATATAAAGTTAAGTTAAAATAGATTACATAGTTTCGTAGTTATCGCCCACTAAACTAAAATTATTTTATAGCGGCCATTCCGAAAATAACTGTCTCCTGCGTAAAAAAAAATACATTCATTATTATGGCTTACCACAGTACATCTTCGCCAAATTTTGTAAGAATTTGTTTCCCGAGATAAAATCATTATTTTTATTGGTAGGACTATCATACAAAATGGCAGATAAATGAGGCTCTGCATAGACAAAATTTGATGGTTGTAATAGGCACTGCCAGCATACAAAGTTAAGTTGAAAATTGTTTCGTTAGTAAAATAAACTGAGCCAAAACATTTATATAGCCATCATTTTGAATATAAGTGACTGAGCTACATAAAACATACCAGTATACACCATCTCCTGCAGTACTGTTGTCTGGCAAATTTGGAACGAATCTGTCAATTTTTTCCCCAGATATGACAAAAACTTAATTTACTCGCCAGCGTACAAAGTTTAGTTGAAATTTAATACATGGTTTCAACGATATAGCATTCTAAGCTAAAAATATCTATATGGCCGCCATTTTGAAAATAAGTGTGTAACATGCTCAAACATACCACTTAACATCACCTGCAGCAGTAGTACAGGTTTGCCAAATTTAATAAGAACCTGTTAATTATTTGCCAGTTATGACATAATAACTTTATTTATTCGTATGGCGCTATCTTACAAAATGGCAGACAAAATATGCTTAATGTACATATATAAAGTTTATAGTTGTAATATCTAATGCCAGCTTACAAAGTTTACTTGAAATTGATTANATGCTTAATGTACATATATAAAGTTTATAGTTGTAATATCTAATGCCAGCTTACAAAGTTTACTTGAAATTGATTAGGCCTACATGGTTTCGACGATATAGCATTCTTAGTTAAAAATAAGTATATGGATGCCGTTTGGTTAATAAGTGTTTGGAATGCTTAAAACATACCACAAACTACTTGTTTGCCAAATTTGATAAAAATTGGTTAATTCTTTACTGAGATATGACATAAAACCTTAATTTTATTAGCATGACTCTATATTGCAAAATAGCGGACCAAATATGCTCCATATAGATAATCTGGTAGTTGTAATGTTTACTGCTAGCATACAAACTTATGATGGAATTGATTACAAAGTTTCAGCGATATAGCATTCGAATCTTAAATCTCTATATGGCCGCCATTTTTAAAATAAGTATCTTACATGCCTAAAACATACATCTTAATATCATCTGCATCAGTACTACTTGTTTGCCAAATTTGGTAGGAATAGGTTAATTATTTACCGAGTTATGACATAATAGCTTTGTTTATTCGTATGACGCAATTTTCCAAAATGGCTGACAAAAGCAGTTATTTGTTGGTATATATGATGATTGTAATAGATGCTCTCAGTATATAACATTTAGTCGAAATTGGTTAAATGGCATGGCAGATATACTAAATAAACTTAAAACATTTGTATTGCAGCTATTTTGAAAATAAGAAACTAATCAAATTTAATTACCTACGTATACATAGCCTACCACTGCATTACTTACGTGTAAAATTGGGTGAGAATTGGTTTGAATAAATTTCAAGATATAATGTAAAATATTAATTTTTTTAATTGGTGCTGTTTTCCAAAATAGCGGACNTTGGTTTGAATAAATTTCAAGATATAATGTAAAATATTAATTTTTTTAATTGGTGCTGTTTTCCAAAATAGCGGATTAACAAGAATGTTAATTTTATAATTTAATGATTACGCAATGTTCTGCCGATATACAAAATTTTGTTTAAATAGGTTGAATGGTTCCCGAGATATTACATATCCAAAATATTACAATGGCCACCATTGTGAAAGTAAATGCCAAACGTGGTTGGCAACGTTTAAAGTCAGGTGTCCTTAGTAAGATTTATATGTGTACCAAGTTTGGTGAAATTTGGTTTGAAGCGTTCAAAAATTGAAAGGAGGGACAGACACACACGCACAGACCCACACACAGTCACACTCACATTCATACACACATAGACAGGAAAGTGATCTCATAAGCCTGTCTTTCCTTTGGAAAGTGAGCTTAAACAAGCATTTTAACATTAATTTACCTCTGTGTAAGTTGTCGAAATTTAATATTAATGCGTCTTATATAACTTTATTGGTATGTAATATTTTTGTAATTATTATTATTAATACACAAACTTTTTTTCAAAATCTTACCATTTATATAACTTTACTGTATAATAATGCTAGCATATAATGTAATAGAGATCTTCCAAATATTGAAGAAAATTCTATATCATGCAAAGGTTAGCCTTTTCTATAGAAACTATAGTTTCTTTTAGTTATTTTAGACAAAACGTGGTTCGCAGACAATTTTGTGTTTCAAAGTTTAATCTTTATAGCTCAATGAAAATGTAAATAACTGGTGTATTATAGGATACAAAAACATTTTTGACCACTTGACGGTAATCTGAAATGTTTGTAATTTTTAACATAATCATATTAGTGGATCAGTTGATTACAGTAAAATGTCAATTCACAAGCTGTTCCGTCAAATGTTGCAAATTTGAGTTTTAAGTGACACATTGTACGCTACAATTGGCGTTTTCCAAGCCAATTGCATTAATATCATTACATGACCAGTATTAATATTAATTTCTGTACTCGTTACACATTCAGTTGCGACAACAAACTAAGGAAATTAATTTGTATATATAGTCCCTAGGTCTCGTTATGGGTTAGGCCACTGCAACTTTTAAATAATAANTTGGTTTGAATAAATTTCAAGATATAATGTAAAATATTAATTTTTTTAATTGGTGCTGTTTTCCAAAATAGCGGACTAACAAGAATGTTAATTTTATAATTTAATGATTACGCAATGTTCTGCCGATATACAAAATTTTGTTTAAATAGGTTGAATGGTTCCCGAGATATTACATATCCAAAATATTACAATGGCCACCATTGTGAAAGTAAGTGCCAAACGTGGTTGGCAACGTTTAAAGTCAGGTGTCCTTAGTAAGTTTTATATGTGTACCAAGTTTGGTGAAATTTGGTTTGAAGCGTTCAAAAATTGAAAGGAGGGACACACACACACGCACAGACCCACACACAGTCACACTCACATTCATACACACATAGACAGGAAAGTGATCTCATAAGCCTGTCTTTCCTGTGGAAAGTAAGTTTAAACAAGCATTTTAACATTAATTTACCTCTGTGTAAGTTGTCGAAATTTAATATTAATGCGACTTATATAACTTTATTGGTATGTAATATTTTTGTAATTATTATTATTAATACACAAACTTTTTTTCAAAATCTTACCATTTATATAACTTTACTGTATAATAATGCTAGCATATAATGTAATAGAGATCTTCCAAATATTGAAGAAAATTCTATATCATGCAAAGGTTAGCCTTTTCTATAGAAACTATAGTTTCTTTTAGTTATTTTAGACAAAACGTTGCTCGCAGACAATTTTGTGTTTCAAAGTTTAATCTTTATAGCTCAATGAAAATGTAAATAACTGGTGTATTATAGGATACAAAAACATTTTTGACCACTTGACGGTAATCTGAAATGTTTGTAATTTTTAACATAATCATATTAGTGGATCAGTTGATTACAGTAAAATGTCAATTCACAAGCTGTTCCGTCAAATGTTGCAAATTTGAGTTTTAAGTGACACATTGTACGCTACAATTGGCGTTTTCCAAGCCAATTGCATTAATATCATTACATGACCAGTATTAGTATTAATTTCTGTACTCGTTACACATTCAGTTGCGACAACTAACTAAGGAAATTAATTTGTATATATAGTCCCTAGGTCTCGTTATGGGTTAGGCCACTGCAACTTTTAAATAATAAAGAATTATCAACAACGTAAGATATTGAATATCATTATAAATAACAAACGTTTACTAATATAGATGTATATATTAACGTTTTAATTAATTTAATATTTTACTGAAACGAGTTATTAATGGAAACTGACAATAGGCTACAACTTATGAAGAAATATCTTTTCTACAGATTTTTAAAACAACATTATTTTCTGCTTGTTTGTATCTTACTATAATTAAACAGTCCTAATTCTTGAGATTGGGACGCATTTACTAAGAACGCAAAGAAATATGTAGTGCAAGAACTTATCCCTCCAATCTTGCAGTTTTTCTCTGAGTGATCGTTTCGCCAAGAGCAGATTAACTTGTTCTCAAATGTGCAATACCTTCAATCATTTTCATTTAATATTAAATGTGAACTTGGTATCACGATCCCGTTACACCGAGTACGCTATGAGGTACGCTTTCTAAAAGAACCTGTATATAATTTATGAATATAATATACGCAATATAACACATGATATACAGTTATATATGTAACCTATGAATATCAAGAATCGTAACATGTAGTCCAATCACAGTTGCTTCAGACTTATCTGAAGGCCTGCTAAAGTTATACTTTCAAGATATTCCTTCCCCGTTATCCAAACTACATCTAGAAAATTTCACCAAAGTGAGAACNTGCTAAAGTTATACTTTCAAGATATTCCTTCCCCGTTATCCAAACTACATCTAGAAAATTTCACCAAAGTGAGAACACATCGCAGCGATGCTCATTCAGCTTAACTATATTTTGAATGAAAACTATTTCTTACTAGGCATGACCAACACACCTATGTTCTCTCTGTATGTATTCATATCAATTATAAATCAAATATTATTATTTATAGATAAAATATAAGTTAAAGCTTAATTTTACAAAACATAAGATACTTACATGTTATTAGAAGTATAAAACGCTTGTGATAAACGACGTGTATAGGAAACCACCAAACACGTCATTCATGGTGTTATTTCTCAAATGTTTGATTCAAAATATCTGAAGAAATCGTGAATTGACTATACGTGCCTTATGCAGAGGAGTTTACGTTGGTAATATTCATTTCGCGAGAGAACGTAGTTTAAATATAAAAAATACGGAAAAGTTTTTTTGTAACTTTGGGATGTTTTTTTACTAACTACAAACCCCCTCTTGTTGCTAGAAATCAATGTGTCGCTCTTTAGGAGTTTCGAATAATTTTGGGAAATTTTTACCAAACTCCACACATCTGAGTAATAAATATGCAAATATTTGTACAAGGAACTCTTTGAAAACTAGTTAACATAGATATTTTTAATGACACTTCAAAAAAATTACGTAAAGTTTTACGCAATCATAGCGTGAAATGTGTAAAACTCATATTCAATTAAAGAATCATGTATTGTAGAATTCAAGATTATTAGTAATATTGAGCTACGTAAACAATTTTTAATGTTTTCTAAAATAATTTATTGTAAGTATACAATATTTCAGTTGTAGATATGCAACAAAATATTACGTAACTAATTTCCAAATAATTATTTGTAACAAGTACAGAATTTTTTTTACTGTGACATGCTACCTGTCCTTGCCGCAATCAGATAATAGGTAACACACTTTGCCTGTATACATAAAATATTTACCAAAATGTTTATCACAAAATTTTATTTATCTTTGGCGTCTTGTTTAAATAAAATAACAATTATTTTGCAAAAGCGAAAGTACGCACTACACATTGCGAAGCAAAATGTAATACGCTCACGAAGGAACATTCAACACGCCAGCGAATTTCATGCTTGAAATAATCGAGATATTCGCTCATGAAGTTACACTAAGTAAATAACACGGTATAAAATAGTTAATAAATAATTTCCATTCAATGGAATTTCAGGGAATACAATGCATGCATATGCCATAAATAAACACGTCACGTTTCGTTCTGTAGCTCCTACACAAACCCTGCGCCTCTGAATTGAGTGAATATTGGTTAAAAAAAAAAAAAAAAAAAAAAAAAAAAAAAAAAAAAAAAACTTCTCGTGGCGTTTATTTTTCCTTGTTTCAAACACGTAAATAACTACGCAAGTGTACGACACTTCCTTCCGACGTCTTGCCCAACTCAACCGCGAGACGGAAGTGCAACGATGTGGCTATACAGCGCGTGCAAGTTAGTGAAGAGATTTGGGCGGCTCTTAACAGCGAGGTGTCGAGAGCCAACGAGAGCGTGGTCGAGGTGACTGTGGAGCAGCGCCGGAACGAAGGGGCGGGGGAAAACGGGAGATCCCCGAGAAAACCCGCCGACCAGCGGCATCGTCCTGGCACGATCCCCACTTGCGAGAATCCGGGGAGTGAACCGGCCCGGGGTCGAGTCCGGTTC
>NQII01003574.1:99528-118953 GCA_002778355.1 Clitarchus hookeri
TACAGCCACATATTATTCGGGATTCGAACATGGATGCCTTGTACTATAAGGTGGCGCCCCGCCAATAATGCTTCCCAAATAAGTTTACTATAGTGGAACACAGAGGTTTTGAAACTTGCAATTTTGGTTTACTTCCCATTCACTTGTACGTTGTACTTATCTAGCAGTTCTAAATTAAATTTATGTGTAGGCCTAACAGAGAAAGATTATACTAGTAGACTAGGCCTAAAGAATTGGATGACTTGCGTATGCAAATTTTTTTTTTCATTTTTTAAAATGATCCCAAAAGAATGTTTTCACAGACAATATGTTCTACCTATTATGGTTTACAGAAGTTACGCCAGTATTGGCTATAGCGTTTACTGATAAAGACGTTTATTAGTACCATTTCCTCACTAGATAATTTATACCTTTTACTCACTCACTTACTGACTTTCCTCTCTAGTCATCCCGTTATGCGCAAATTCGATACCTGTTTACTGTGGTTGTAATGCTGTACAGGTCTTCCGTTATACATCAGCTAGTGTCTAATTGTGGCGGAGTTATATCACTGGCACGGACGCGTACAAATCATTCCATCCTAGTTCAAACCCCCAACGTAAAATATACGGACACGGATTAGCAGGTCTGGCTTTACTGGACTTTCACCATGATATAAAAATAAATTTAAATAAAATAATTGACTTGCATGCTAAGAAACAACATAGGAGATTATAATTTGCTGTGTAAGGCATGCTGTAAAATGAACGTATCGTTTACTTTAGATAACTGTAGTAATCAATGAGGTAATATTAATTTTTAGTGAAAATATTTACATTCAATATGTTCCATTTACTGTATTTAAAGTTCAGTATGCCACTCAGTAAGACATGAGAGAGTAGGGCCTGCATATGTACAATTGATCTAGCTAACATGAGTGGAATGAGAGGCCGCGGAGGTGTAGTGGTCAGACCACTTATCACCTCTCACCACGGCAAGCCGGGTTGATTCCTGTGTATTCACTCCCGAGTTTCACACGTGGGAAACGTGGTGGACGTTGCTACAGCCTCGTTGGTTTTCTCGGAGTACTTCCATCTCCATTTCTCCCAACACTGCATTTTGTCACTGTTCCACATTCATCTCATTTCACCCTCAACAGCGCTGAAGACCTCAGCCGTTAAGCGCCGCCCGTATATCTCACTATCACTATAAGTTGGAAAATATCTTGGGGAAATATCTGACGTGATTACGTGTTCAAAATGAGAGCGACACGCGGGGTACCAGGACGCAAACGGCGACGTAATGTTTGCACGGTGATCGATCCCGAAACTCTAACTAAGTGGTCTTAGTGACCAACAGCACGACTGAGATAAATGCAGCCGTTTTCGATCGGGTATACGAGCACGCAGCAAGCATCGCAGGTGAGGGCCCGCGGCGACTGGCTGTAATTTTGGACGTGGGTGAAAATTTCCGGGCAGTACGTCTCGCGACTTCGATGTGCAAGTTTGCTGATTTGTCTGCCAGACGAAAATACATTGTCTAGATCTGTCGATTTAAGCCATAAAAGCCAAGTACGAATTTCATTATTTTCATTCTATTCCCATATCCCAAAGAAAATATCCCCCGACAACACAAACTCATTCACGTGTGACACACAGCCGTACCTATATATTTTTCTTCGAGTAAAATACCGCTCCCCTCCTTGAAATTACCCGTGGATACGAGCTTTACAGCATTACTGCCGTATTGCTAGTAATGTTAGACACTGCGGCACTTAATTTTCTGTTTTAGTTCATTGTATGTTTTAGCATCATATATATAAAAATCACTTTGAAAGTCACAAATGACTAGTAAGAGGGGGGGGAGGAGTAAGGAGGTAACCGCCCCTCTACTGTTTAGCCAACAGGTGCGTTACACTTCCTCCCTTCTCCGAGTTGTCGGTCACTAGATCAGTTTTCAATAACTATAATTTACGGTAAATTTATTTCCTCATTCCCTTTAAAAAAAATAACGGTATCTTAATGTGTTAATTAATTTGGTTTTGTAAAAATTGTAATACGTATTCTTTTATAGTTCCCATTCCCTTTTTAAGCAAAAATTCAGTACTCTATTATCTTAAATATTTGTAACTCGTGCTGTTTTAAAACTCGGCATTAATGAAAATAAGTGTTACATTCATGCAAAATTTCTCTAACAAACATACAACACACATTGATACAGATAAGATTAATATATTAAAATTAACATGGGCGTGGGTACAGAAAATTTGAGACTCCCCATCCCAATTCCTCCCTATCCCCAACAAACTAAAATCCGGTGCTTATGGTGACTGTAATGTATGGCTTATTTTTATTTAGAACACGTGTATATTTATTACTAGTAAAAATATACATATATTGAATTTTGTCTTAGCTCACTCATATATCGCTGTAGTTGTAGTTTGATACATCCCAGATATTAATCTAAAAAAAAATTAAGCTATTCTTGCTATTCATGTCGTCTGCGATAATAGCGGTCGCGTGACAAACACCTTTCGGATGCCAAACGTCGCTCCTGTCATCCTGTACATTGTTCGACTTTTAACTGCCGAAGCCAACTAGCGCGTCTTAGTAGCTGAAAATGTGTCTTGGGGCACAATTATCATTCACATATCTGCTTATCGGGAACCACTTTACGTCTTGTAAACAATAAGCGGCGTGGAAGTTACCATGACACGAAGTGTAGAGGTCACATACCTATCAGAATATCGTAAACTCCACATTAATTATTAGTCTTTGCATTCGCGTTGTATGGTAATCAAAACTTGTTTCTCTTTATTTTCTACTCGCAATGTGGTCACAAACAAAATTTTTTTATAGAGGTCCGGAACTCGATAAAATGAATTTGCTGGAAACTTAAAATTATGCAGTAGTACAAATTTGCCATTTTTTAGATATTAGTAGAACAGTGCTGTCAACGTAAAATAAAATGGAGACAGTCGTATCGTTTATCGCTTCCGAATAACCTCTCTTATATTAAATATGAGGAACCAGCAAATATTTGTGAAATAATCTTCGGACAGGCGAAATGAAGCAAATCTTTTCTGGTAGACTAAGGTCGTAGAGAATCCAGTACAGTGATTCGCAGTCACGACTGTGTGGAGATTCCAAGAAGCGATAATCTGCTGAGTGACAGGTCATTACCCCCAGGGGAAACTGGTTTGCGCGCTTTGCCGCCCTCCTGCTCACTCCTGGGGAGGCACACAGCAGTCGGGGGAAGTTTTGGTTGCCTACCTACAGGCGTTAGACTTTCTGTAGCTGACATGAGCAATGCCATTTTTGGAGGCAGAAACACGCGAAGTTTCTCTTCCATTTAATCTTAGTGAATATACCGTTTTGACTGAAATCAATTAAGTGGTTTTAGATGTGTCATAGCTCACCCTAAAAAAAGAATCCACAAATTTATACAGTATTATGCGTTTCTGTTAAGAGAAACCAACCCTTATTGTGTAAATAGATTACCGAATTTGGAGAGACTCAGTTCCGTAGTTGCTTATCTTCAATGTATTATCTTCCAATTAAGTGGACCAAAGAAGTTATTATTTATTGTATATTATTATTATTAAGTAAATTAACTCAAATTCAAGCTCGGCCTGCCAAGAGAGTGGCAAAAAAAAAAAAAGATTGAAATGTGATTTGGTTTCAAAGATAGCCAACAGGGGCAGGTCAAGCTTAAAAGGCTCTCGAAGGTTTACGATACGTTCCTAAATCGTTCGCACCAATGGTTCCTCCCGAAACTTCCGATTGTTTCACTCCCTCTCGTTTCTTCAAGAAGACAAAGAAGAGGAATAGGATGAAGCCATGCTGGGTCGCAGTCAAGCAAAACAGATACAAGAAAGTTACGTGCCACCTCGACATAAAGCCGAAGGCCCACGGCAAGCCGAGTAGGAAGAACTCGAAAACGACCATCACCAACACACGGGTAGATTTACTTCCGCCTCGAACGGGATTCACTTTCCGATCGCAGCCGTAGAAAGTGTGGATGATGCGTATGAAAATGAAAGCATTCGCTAAGACGATGAGACCAACGGGTCCGACGACGGTTACGTTGAAGTAGACGTCCGTGGGGAAGCAGAGAGTCCTCTCGTGGCAGGAGATGTCGTCGTTGGTGTATATGGCGGGGTCGATGCAGAGGAGGACTGCCACAGGGAGGATGGGCAGGGCCCAAGACAGCAGCGACATCTTAAGGACGAGGTGGGTGACGGGCGTGTAGATGCCAACGACATAGCGGCGGTACTGCAGCCACGCCGAGACGAGGGTCCACATGAAGGAGGAGAGGAGGAGGTAGTGGAGGATGGCGCCGACGACGACGCAGGCGGCTCCAGAGCTTGCGGCCCCGATAGCGACGGAGAGGAAGAGAGCCGTCATGAGGGCGACGTTGACGGCCAAGCAGAGCACCAGCTTGTGCCCGGTGTTTCGGCGCCACCGGGGTTTTGTCGCCGCCACCACGGCGATCCTCGCCACTCCCAGCAGCGACATCGTGCAGCCCAGGTACGTGATGGCGTCGAGCGCCCACACGTGCAGCGGGCCCAGCTCCAGAGGCATCTCCTGGACCAACACGCCGAAGTGGGTGAGGTGCGAGCAGCGGCAGAAGACCTTGTCGCCCGTGGCGTGCTCCATCTGACACCCGTCTGTCGACCACATGCCTTCGTCCGTCCCGCTGTGGTTCCAGTATTCGCAAACATATTTTTCGCAGCCACGCAAGTTCATTTTCTTCTTGAACACGAGGTCTACGTAGCGTGGCTGCACGCTCTCTCTGAGATCGTTGTAGGCATTCACGTTAACCACTGCAGAGCTCAGCCTCCTTCTGTTCCTGGTATATTTCTCCTGTAGTAGCGATTTCGGCTCGTTGTAGATCATCACTGTCAGCCGCGTGCTTACGTTCATGACAGGAAACATCACAGAGACCTCATTGTCTTCTCTGCCTAAATTCTCGTCACTCACACTGTCTGATAAAATGTTAATATACCAGGATTTATTCCTGTCAGAATGGTCTTCGAATTTTTTGAAGATTATGACTGAGTTAGCATTTCCTTCTGTCTCTTCGATGGCTAGGGATACTTTCCCCAGGTCTTCAATATTAAGAGGGAGTTCAGTTCGTATGTCAGCGTTTCGAATTATATTTTCGATATCTTGCAGTACCATTGTGTGTTCTACCCTGCTGCTGAGTCCTTCGGTAACTATAATATTAACTTTTCCCATCAGATCTTTCAGGGTTGCCTGACTCACGTTTTTGTCAGCATATGAATGGATTTCTTCTTCTAGCGATGCCCATGTTTTGAGTATTGGAAAACGTTGGTGTGTTGTAGCTTTAGCTGGTTCTCTAGTCGATGTAGGTGGCTGTCTCATAGGCGTAATCTTCTCCGTTGTAATTGCAAAGTAATCATCGCAAAAATCCGGGTGTTGTATGCATTCGTCCACTGAAAATCCAGGAGCTGCAAAAATAAAACACACTTCAGCCATACTCGTTACAATTTTACCCTTCAGTGCTATTTAATTTCTATTAGCTTACTTTGCGAAGGAAAGAATGGCTTATGATATCACTTTCCTGTCTGTGTCTGTGTGTGTGTTTATGGGTGTGCGTCTGTGCATGTGTGTGTCTCCTTTTAATTTTTGAACACGTGAACCGAATTTCACAAAACTCGCTACATGTATAGTACTAAGTAAGGGCACTTGCCTTATATAGTTTTCGACCACGCAATGTACTTACTTTAAAAATGGCGGCCATTTTAAAAATTAGGGTGATATGTTATATCTCAGAAACCCTTCAACTGATTTTAACCAAATTTTTTAGCTGACAGCGCAAGGTGTAAGCATTGAATTCAGAGGTGAATATAGTTGTTGGTCCGCCATTTTGCATGGTAGTACGACATGAAAAAGAAGATCGTTTATATTATATCTCGAAAACTGCTAAACGAATTTTCGCCAAATTTGGCACATATTTAATACTATCATAGGTCAAGTAAATATAATCAATTTAACTTTATTAGGCACTTGTTTTCAAAAAGGATACCATACTTATATTGTAGGTTTATTTGGCATAATAACTATACTGTTTGGCCAATGTCTACCGATATTTGTGCCCTGACAGTATATATTACAAGCATCATATAAGCAAATAAACAATATTTTTTAAAATCATTTTGCATGATTGCGCTACATGAATTAATAAAGTTTTTCTGTAATATTCCGGGAAACAATAAGCAGATTCCTACCAAATTTGGCAAACAAGTAGTACTACAGCAGTTTATATGTACAAATAATTTTTAAGAATGTCAGACACTTATTTTCAGAATGGCGGCCATCTAGCTATTGTAGCATAATATACTATATCCTCGAAACCATTTAATCAATTCCAACTTTACTTTGTATGTTAGGAGTTTATATACCAAAAACATCAAATGTGTCTACACGGAGTTTCTTTTGTCCCCCATTTTGTAAGATAGTGCCACAGGAATAAATAAAAGTTTTGTCATATTTCGGAAGCAATTGACCGATTCCTAACAAATATGGAGAACAAGTAGTAATGCGGTAGGTGATGTAAACTAATATGTTTAAGTATGTCAGACATTTATTTTCAAAATGATGGCCATATAGCTATTTTAGGTTTGTATGTTATATCGTCGAAACTTTGCAATTTATTCCAATTAAACTTTGTATGCTGGCTGCATATACTAAAACCATCAAATATGTCAACAAAAAATCATTTTTGTTCACCATTTTGTAAAATAGTATCACATGACAAATTAAAATTATGCGATATCCCCGGAAAACAGAACGATATACACCAAATTTTGCAATCTAGTAGCACTATGGCAGGTCATGTAAACTTATAAACTTTAAGAGTGTCAAACACATATTTTCAAAATGGTGGCCAAATAAACATTTTAGCTTAGAATTTTTTATCTATGAATTTACAAAATTATTCAACTTAATTTGTATGCTGACAGTATCAATTATATCCATCAAATTGTTTATACAAAGCCTCATTTCTCTGCCATTTTGTAAGATAACTCCACATGAAATAGTACAGTTTTTATGCCGTTTATCGGGAAACAATCAACCGATTTCTTTCAAATTTGGCGAAGAAGTTGTACTGTGGTAGGCCATATTAATTTATGTGTTTTAAGTGAGGAAGTCTCTAATTTTCTTAATGGTATCTATAAGAACATTTTAGCTTAGAGTGCTATATCTATGAAACTATGTAACAGATTTAAATTTAACTTTGTATGTTGCATCTATGACAATCATGGAATGCGCTGGTACGTAAAATTTTTTCCTCCATTTATGAAGATCGCTACATGAGTAATTGAAGTTTCGTGTCATATCTCGAGGATCAATCAACCGATTCATACCAAAATTTCAAGCAAGTATTGCTACAGTAGGGTATGTTAATTAACATGTGTTATTTGCGACAGGCATGTTTTAATGGGGTTTATATAAATAATTTAGATTAATTTATTACATCTATAAAACATACAAGCAAAATTCAACCAAAAATTGTATGAAAACAGTGTTAATTAGAAGCATAATTAATGCATATGGAGATCCTCATTTGCCGGATTTTTTTTCTTTCAAAATTTTGTCAGGTGAGTTAATTGAACATTTTGCAATAATTCCGGAATAATTCTACCTATTTCCATTAAATTTTGCTCACCAACAGAAGGCCACGTAAAGTTGCATGGTTTAATTGGGGTCTGAGAATTATTTTCAAAATGGCGGCCATACATATATTTTGAAAATTTTAAAATATCTATTTAATAATTTCAATAAAATTTTTTATGCTAACAGTAACTATTAGAAACGTCGTGAACACTCTCTCTTATTAAGCAATTTTGTAAAATATCCCCATTTAAGAAAAACGTTTTTATGCTATATCTTGTAGACCAATCAACCGATTTTTATTAAATTTTTCGCACAAGTAGCGTTATGGTAGGTTATGTAAACGTATATGTTTTTAATGGGTGAGACACTTATTTTCAAAATGATGACCGTGTAAATATTTCAGTTTAGAGAACCTCATCATTCAAACTTTCATGGGAGGTGGAACCAGTGAGTCAGGGGGGGGGGNTCTGCTGTAAGGGTCAGATTCACAGAAGGAATAATAAACCCGAACTATTGCGACATTTGTAGTTACGCAAGGACAATTGAGTATTATTTTCAAATATTACTTATTTAAAATCTTAATGCTTCTTGACGAATGGTGCATTACTTCAGACTGTATAACTTGTACTAGAAATTTTTCACATCTGAGCACCATACGATGAAGTATGAAATTATTCTATATCTCTTTGAAAATGGATTTACCTAACTTGTGCGTTTTGTAACGTAACGCCTCGCTAAATATTACTATACAGAAATGATCATCTTTGTGTCGATTTTGCGTCAGAATTACCTTGGCGTACGTTAATTTAAACGTCGGTTTAATATAAAACTGTTACGTGATCTCTGAAAAGTAGCTTGCGTAATTATTGTCTTGAAATACATTTTCTGGGGAAATATTATTTGATTCTCGCAGTTGTAGGAATTATAAAGTTCAAGCATTCACGTTAACAGTAAGTGTGTGTGTGTGTGTGTGTGTGTGTGTGTGTGTGTGTGTATTTGATGAACGGACGTCAAATTCGTTAAAAATAACTTTCTTTAGTGTACATTTAAAATAGAAAATATATTAATTTTACTAATTTACTATTTAATAATTAAATTATTCGGTAATTTATCTGCACAAGTCATATGATAGTCAAGCGAATGTAATAGTAGACAATAATAAACCATTGTTGAAAGTCCTGCAGTCAATCCACTAACTGCAATACCATAAAAATTAAATTAATTAAAAAATACAATTATAAAATTGAATTACTACCAAAAGACTCAAAAGTTTCATTAGTTAATGAAGTACGATTTAAAAATTAATTAATTCGAAAAGTTGAAAAGAAAATTAACCAATTGAGATACATCTAAGTGCGTGTGGGCTTGTCCTGACAATTGCCGAATTATTTAAGTATTGCATTACAATAAAAAAAAATTAAAGAATCGGCAATTTATAATTACACCGAAGATAATTTTTTTAACGAGTATAATATATGTTTATCAAATTAAAACACACACACTCACACGCACACACTTTTAACATTAATATTTTAACATAATAATATCCTGTAACTGCGAGAATCAAAAAATATTATTATTTTACCAGAAAATGTATTTTAAGATACTAATTACGCAAGCTACTTTTCAGAGATCACGTAACAGTTTTATATTAAACCGACATTAAACTGAACGTTGGGCAAGAAAATTCTGACGCAGTATCAATACAAAGATGTTTATTTTTTATAGTAATATTTAGTGAGACATTACGTTATAAAACGAAGAGGTTTCTCGCACGGCTTGGCTGTCAGCCTTCGCGTTTTTTCCGAGGTTTCGATTTTGCAGTCGCAGTTCCGTTGTACGTTGAAAAAGAGAATGATCATAAATTCAGGAATAAGGATTAAACGAAATGTTCTTGCTATGTATTTGAAGTGTTATTGGGTGACCAGTTAACCACGTTACAAAATAGCCCATAATTTTAGGGTTTCTGTTCTCTGCTCATGAAGGTAAGTAATTAAAAACATTCACTTGAACGATGGTTTTGTAAAAGTAATTTGTACGTAAAATACGATAAAATACGATAAACCAGTGAAACGTTAATTCAATGTCACCCCATATTTATGGGTACAGAAATTAAAATTGTTAATGAACTAAATTTAGGACTATTTCAATTTTATACATGACAATTTTATATAGACTGTGTAGTTGAGATGATCGAGTGGTAGCCACAATAGTTCCAGATTGTTGTTTTCCCAAGTGTAGAAGAAATTTACTTCCGGTTTAGGAGTCGGTGTTGTGTTTTGTAAAGCAATGACAAGTCAGACCAAAATAAGCTTACCTAAGTATACCCCTGGGTAAGCCCTTCGTTCCTTAACACCAAGTTGGAATATTTTGTGACGACCACTGACAATGCAGTACTTCGTGCCTACTTCATGTGCAACTTTCCCCTACACGCACGTTGACTCCGCATTGTACACTGAGGAAAAGACCTTGTTGACTTAAACAAAGTTCATTTGGCGCAACCAAATTAATTGCTTGTAGGAGGGCAATTAAATATTTTGCTGTTCATATATGGTTGCCACAAACTTGTACGATTTGGTTAGTGCAGCTGAAGATTCGCATGGTTCTAAGTTCATAAAACAGTTCCGGTATTAATAAATCAATTCACTGCTAGACCGGGTCTTGAACCCCGAACTTTCGAATTTAAAAACCTTACATTATAGCAAACTCGGCTAACGTGATTGCTGAGACAGTTGTAACGTTTGTAAATTCATGAACTGCTAATATAGGGAATGTATGTGAATAATTGTTTTAAAGTTTTACCGCTATGCTTTCTTGTTTCCTGTTGAAATATTTTCATCGTGAGTGTTCATATAATTATTAAGTATCAATAAATTCGCAAACAAACACCGCTGCTTTGCTAATTGTAACGAAAATTACTAACAAACTCTCGAACCGTATTTTACGACGGAGGCTATCAAATGACCCGGTCACCCTACAACCAACCTTATAAATGTCAGATCTAGACCCAGCTGATTTTGTTGCCGCAATAATGTCTGTGAAGATCGATATCAGGTTGTTCCAAGGAAAAAAAAAACTCTATTCGATTAAAACGTAATACTGATTTGAATCTACCAATATATGTATTATATTTACGCTGACCAACCCGATTGTTTGAATGTTCTAATAAAATAGCTGTGTGTACTAAATACATATGGATGCTGTTCGGGCAACCAAATAATGGTTCGGCTCAACAAATTATTTTTAAACCATTGTTTTGGTTCAAAGGAACGAATGCAGATATTTGGAGCTATATCAAATTATATGAGTGAACAACATATTGTTCATTGTAAGCAAATTTATTAGGTATCTGCAAAATAATAAGCTCCAAATATTTCACTTATTGCTGATAATGGGATTGTGAACGCTAAAGAATATTACAGAACAGATCCAACGTTTGCAGTCGGTGTGAATTATTCGCATTATTTTAGCCTGCTTCCAAGTGTACGGGCTCAGAGAACTTCTGTCAACAGGAAAATTGTGGTTTCACTTCCTACCTAGAATATTATGTATATTTATAGCTAACGGCAGATTTCGCTGCTATATACGCTTTGCTCGAGAGATTCGATACCGCAAATGAGCAAAATTAAAATATTAATCTTAGGTATCGTCTCGCTTTACACGCCACTCAAACCTCTTGCTGCTTTTACAACGTGTTTGACGCGATGATAGTTTATCGGAAAAATCAAGCCATAACTGATAAATAATGAGCACGGAGCAGTTGACCGATTTGTTTGGAATCGCTTAAATCGGCATTAGCTTCCTGTGGCATTTCGGTAAATAGGCCTATTTCATACATGTAGGCATGCGTAAACTTTTTTTTGGTGGTTACTGTGTTAGAAGAAATTTTACTTTAAGAGATTGAATGCTACTTGAGTCCGAATAGTAAGTCATTTTTAAAAAGCATAATTATATAGGATTTTTCAGTATTTTCCATGCCATATGTCGAAATACAAATTCTATACATGACAATAATGTACCCGGCACTGTGTATCACATGTTGAAAATGACTGTGGACAAGGTAACCACGTGTATGTTACACGAACAAAGCAGAAATGTTAGTATTTTATTTTAACCGGCTTTGAAAACTTCCTTTTATATTTTAATAGAAATAATATGTTTTCGTATATTTTTATAATATACACTTTATACTTATATATATAATTTTTTTTTTTTTACATTTAGAAAATGACACGGGAAGATGATATCAAGTGATGTTCGTATGTCATAAACGTCACATGTATATATATATGTATATATATATATATATGGAGGTTTTTCACGTTAAATTAAACACTTTTGAGGCTCTAGTTACTTTTTCCATTTAAATCATTTTTTTTATCCTTTAACCACCTTTTAAACTAAATATTGCCATGTAAGTAATAAACACAGAGTGTATTTCCACCTTACTCTGAAGATAACGTCTAAGGCTACCATAAAATCTTTATTCTATATTATTCCAAATGAGAGAGCTTTCTCAAAAGTGCTGACTTTACCGTGAACAGCATATATATATATATATATATATAATATCACCGGTGTGTGGTGATGTTATGTAAGGTAAGCTGATGCTTGCTCAGTGCTGTACACACTCGGCATGCGTAGCAGGAACCAGTGATCAGAGTGGGGCCTGGAGAAACGGAATGTACTGCGGCCACTCACGAGAAAGTGGCGCGGAACCCATTACATACGTGCTGTGGCGTCTAATGCACTACTACATTTAAGTGGCCGATGTGTACACTAGCAAACGATTAGGTATAGCAGAGAGCAAAACACAGCTTACCTTGCAACAGTTCACCACACGCCGCTGTATATATATATATATATATATATATATATATATGCCTCAGAGTTTGTCAACGACCACCGAATTACGGCACACTGATAAAAACACGTGAACGGGCCGTATTACGTGAAAGAATGTCGTGAAATGAGCATGCCACGTGGAGAAGTGACAGAATGCAGTTTTAAGGAAACAAATAGTACGTCACGAATACAGTTGGAGCCACTACGAAGTATGCTATTCTTTCCACACAGAGATAAACTAAGGTTGGGCTGGCTGAGTTCAAATCCGGATCGCTGCGATGGGAGGCCTGTTCAGTAAAAGTTTTCTTCTAGCCGGACATTCACTTATTAAATACGTAACGGTATTGGGATATCGTCTCATTCGGATGTTTAGTTATATGATGCAGTGGTTTACAAAAGCCACTTCAACAATTTACTATGTACTCTGTCTACCTGCTAAACAGTGGTGGATTCGAGTGTCAGTTCGGTGATAGATGTACTGTATGTGACATTTTGTGTAGTTCATGATGTTACGTTAATATTTTAACAATTCTCATGACAACTTTCAGACTAAATACAGGTTAATATAAACGTACCGGTATAATATAACACCAGTACGATTTTCGTTTTTGTAAAGAGGTTGTTGAAAATCCGGAGTGGAGTCAATTCCCGCTGGCATTTTTCCGGTACAACTTTCGTGTTATATTGACGGCACAGCCGAGTTTAATCAACTCCGGGTTGACTTATTTCTGGCCGGAGTATCCCATATAACACAGAATTTAATTGACTAGTTAAGTGAAAGTATCCAAACGTATCCAAAGTTGACTTGTTACTTTCGGAACAATTTTTTTATGAAAAGAGGTTGTCGAAAATTCGAAAATGAATCAACTGCTGGTTGACTAATTCCGATATTTTTTTTTTTTTTTGCAAAAAACGTTTTGGTTGGAAATCCGGAGTTGAATTCATTTCAGGTTAACTTAAATCCGGTACTATTTTTTGGGTTCGGAAAGTGGTTTCTTGAAGATTTAGAGTTGAGTCAACTCATAGTTAACATAACTGCGTTACTATTTTTGGGGTTCTAAGTCCTGAGTTGAGTGAGTCCCGGGTTAAATTAATTCCTGCCTAAGTACCACAAAATCCTGAAGTGAATCAATCACGAGTAGACTTAATTCTGTCGCTCCTCTTGTTATATCCGATTGTTGTCCTGCCCAGTGCCTTTTTGTGACTCGCAGGTGCCTGTTCAGACAAACATCGCTGTGACTGTTATTTAGACCGGAAACATCGCTGTGAAGACCGGAAACATCGCTGTGGCATTTCTTTAGACTGGAGACATCGCTAACCACAGCACAGACGGACACAACAGAGTCCTGCAAAACTCACCGCACATTTCCTCTCCGGTTTAAACATTTTGAACGATTCCATCCGTTACTTAGCTAAAATTGTTGGTAGAGGTTTCATTTTCTATACCAATTTTATACAACTTGTAAATACGCCATTATTATGATACCAACCGAGGGTTCAACATACAAACCATCTAGTTAGAACGGTTTCGAATAAATGTTATAAATTTTTCCTGATAAAAAAACGTTCTGTTGTATGGCAGCATTTTTGGTATCTCTCTTTGCTGGTTCAAGTTCTGATTTGCTCGAGTCGTGCGTAGAAATCTTCCACTGTGGTTTACCCGAAACTAATATAATTTACCTGGTAACGCAATCTGTACGCACAAAACTATTTACACTCTAAATCCGAATCAGCGATATCAATCAGTGAAATAAAATTCACTGAAAGTCACTTGAAAAGCTAGTGGCGACTGGCAAATCAAGCAAATTAAATGGGAACAAGTGATTTATAGCATTGGAATACTTGAAATTCAGTGGCATCACAGATAAATCAGTGAAATTCAGCCAGTATATTATGTAGTTATATAACAGTGATATTAGTAGCTCTATTTTCACTTTTTTCACCGATTTGGCTCAATTCTCACTGTTTCAAGTTTAGAGTGTACGTGCAGCCCTACAAATATATTGGCACATTCAGGAATGAAATCGTCTTTCGTACATTTAAATGAAGTTTCTTAAGTTGCGCGTAAATTTGTGTTTTGGGCGTACGTTATACCGCAATAAACTTCCATGAATCCTTGGGCTTTTTAATGAAACAGTCTCAGGTAAGTGCTAACGTGACTTCATGCGCAGTTACATTTTGATTTTTGGTTTTATGTTTATTAAAGGAAGAAATTACAGAAATAATGTCTACCAAGCTTCACGACGTAAAATTCCCGTCCGAAAATTTGTAATCTGCTGAGGTCTGGGATCAAAAAGGGGATCACAGCAGTAAGAAGGCAGAATTTTAATCGCTGAGCCAACTCCAGCACTTTCCTAAGCGTAAAAAGTTATATATATATTTTTGTTATCAAATATTATTTGCAATATGAAGTTCTCGACGTTTTGGAAAAAAACAGATTACCTAGCGAGATAATATGTTGCCCTTAGGCCTCTAGTTTTGGCAGCGTTGGAACAAACACGAAGGTGTCCACCAAATGTTGCTTAACATACAACAACTGTAGTACTGTACATAAGTAAGGTTTTCTCATTTGCTTTTTGTAGGAGAATTTCGCATTTGCTCATAAATGATTATGATATAAATCTTACTTTCTTTTTTTACTTCAGTAGTTCATGTAAACTCATCGTTATGAATTGCTTGTTTGGAAAATGACCCTGGGCGGGGAAGGGGGGGGGGCTAAGTGGCATTTGTTTTACAACTCAATTGTTCTGTAACCAAAAATCAGCTGGCCTGAATACTTAAAAAGCCAGCAATTAGATTTTTTCTGGCACGCACAAACCACGATGCGTGATAAAATAATTTTAAAAAATTTTTGAAAAAGCCTACTCGTATTCCGTTAAGTAATCCGACGATGGTTGAGTCGGCAAGAAGACTTCTAAAGCTGCGTTCATACGAGATCAGTTGAGAGACAGGAAACCTACGCCAAGTATTTTTTGTAAAGCCTGTATGCCACAATAACATTTTCTGTACACGCTCGGGTGGAAGATTGCACGAGACCTGCCACCCGAGGCTGTATGCATGCAGTTATGGAGGGTTCTTTGGAATAACCTATCCAACTATACTTGCTGCCGCACAAGTAAACATGAACGCATTTTTTATGATTTTACTTCAGCGACTGTGGTTCAGCAACAATCTTCACTCACGACTGCAGCATTATGCATTTATTCACAGAGCCTAATGGTTTTGTTATGATTGTAACTTTTGTTTTAAATAAACAGGAATGTTTAGAGTAATTTTCACACAATGCTGTTTTAGAATCAGCAAACATTTTCGTGGTTTTTTTTATTTACTATTAATTCGTGTTTAACCGCCGTACGCTCTTTCTCAAAGCAAAATAAACAAAATGACTCGACCACCTTCACTTTGTATAGCTAAAATTTCAATCTTGTAGGAAACCTTCCATCGGAAATTGCACACGACAAATTACGAAAACGCCCTGGCGAAGGGCCAGCAGGTGGATAAATCTTCCATAGAACCATTCATACAAGCGGCCATGCAGATTTGCATGGAATCTTCCAAGGAATCTTCCAACGTGGCATACAGGCTTAAGAGAGTTTACGGACTAAAGCAGGAAGTTGCTACTGTATAAAATTGGGAACTTGCTTATGCATTTGACTATTTCGCGAACAAATGTTGGAAAATCGCCATGGATGCACGGGAAAAAAAAAATTACCATTCACACTTTACCAATATACGTATACACTGGTGTGGTAAATTTGCGAATAATTTCTTAGAGCGTGTTTTCGTTCACCGAGAGGCGTCCATACGCCATATACAATTTCTATAGATCGTTCACGGTTAACTGGGCACTTCTGAAAGCCCTGCTTAAGATCTACTTGTTTGCACACTATGTGTACTTCCGCAATATGTAAAACTAGCATCATTGCAATAGACCTGATCACTATAATCGTGCGCCATCCAAGCGAAACTGTGAAATTATTAGAAAATAAAATGTTATTCAAAAGTTTTTCACTTTTATGTGTCCATAAAACTGAAAACAATACAAATCATTTCAGTATTCCCAAATGTTTACTTAACAAGTTTAATTCAACGTTAAGACATCGAAATACTTTTCTTCCGAAGTTACCAACTTTACTGGGCGCATTCTAGTCAGTGTGCCCGTTAAAATATGTGCAGGTAGGGACAGTGTCATTTTTCGAAGGTTTATTTCAAAAGAACTCAAATAACCGTGAAAAAAACATTACGAATTGCTATAATGTATTCCTGATACTTATATACATTTTCGCTTCTGGGTTATGAAATTTCGTCTATTTTTATGCAGCGTATTTTTTATTAAATTAAAATGCCTCGCAAATCGACACAAATTCACGCAAATGTGTATTTACATGCTAAATAACGTAACTACTTGCTTTCAAATTACACACATTTCGTGGAGTTACACAACATTTGGCAATACTGGTTCTGAGTCACTTGGAATTGACACTTAGAACCGTAGAGGTAAAATGGGGTAGAGTTGCCACCCGAGGTACGTAATGGCCATTCTGTTTTCCAACATTGAACTGTTTTTCTGCCAGTTCAGCTATTGTAAACGACGTGTATAGGGTTTGAGGTTTATAAAATTATTTATGTAAACAAGTGTTTTAAGGTGTGTATACTTCCACTGACGAATTTTACTGCAATTATATTACATTCAATTCGGTTAAAGTATTTTATTCGCATCAAAGCACTTGTATTTTGAAATAGAAAATTACTATCTATATATTTACATATATATACTACACATAAAGTATACATATATAAACATTTTCATCACTGTTGACCATGTGACTTTGGCAGATGTTTTGGTTTAGAGTAGATATGTACACAGAGACGAATTGGCGTGGTGGTTCCTTTGATAAGTGCGTACCCATTCTTTGATTGGCTGTACAAGGCGCCGGAAACGGGCTTTGCATCTGATTGGCTACTACCTACTGCGAAAGTTTCCCTATTGGCTGGGCTGTTGGCTGGCGAGCAGGTTACCAGGCGGTGATTGGCGAACAGTTCGAAAAGTTACAGAGGTTGTTTCGATACTGAAAGCAGGTGATGTTCACACGAAACCGGTTTGGTGTGTGGTTCAAACTACGAGGCTTCCTAACTAGTAGCCTTAACTTGGTTGGGATGTTACCCATTTCAGGTTATCTGCCGTCAGTTACATGCGGTCCAACTGACCTCTTGTACATACGGCTCAAACGGCAGGTCTAGGGTTCGATTCCACGCGCCCTCCATGTGTTTTATTTTTGAAGGACAGATCCGTAACTAAGGTCATTGTAGTGGATATAATATATATCTGGGTTTTCCTTGGGGGTGAAATGCAGCCTGAACGCAGGCCTGCGGTACAGAAACAAAGAGTAGCGACAGAAAAAAATTCAGTTCGTAAGGATATTTGAGTTGAGCTGAGCAACAAGCTCGCCCATGGGGGTGATATATACAGATGTAGCAGCGACGGACTGTAAATGTGAAGTGCACGACAGTACTGAGGAAATCTGGTCATAACGTTTCCTGTACGCAGAAATAGGAAGTGACTTGATCCGGGAATACAGCTCATGTCGGACTGTTAAAGGCTACTCTCCTGATTATTCTGTATCTTTCTGCCTCATGTAAAATTAGCATTGCCACATATCGCCTTACATTTTTCATGACCCTTCAAGTGAAAACGTGGGACATTTTTGAAGATTAGATGTGTTAAGAACACTCAAATTCGTGCTCTTATGTGTATAAAGCAACGCTTTCTTCAGAAACCATCAATTTTCATATTACACTCGGAAAACGACTTCAAGTCTTGGAACTATTAATATTATTATTTCGCTGCCTACTTAACTGGGAATCTGCATTGAACTGGAGCCGACACTACACTGTGATATTTTAATGTTTATTTTGTTTCCCAATTATTATGTGTTGCCAATAGAAAATTATTTCAGCTTATTTTCGTGAACTTGTGAAAATGAAACTATAACGACCGACAATTTATGATGCGTCAATATCTTGCACGGGCTGTATAGAAACAAGAGCAGCTGGACAAATTATTTTATGATGGACAGGAGGGATGAGTTTATAGATTAAAACATTCAGATGGAAAAACTATAATCATGGCATTATTATCACTACAGTTGAAACTCAAACTACCTAACGTTTTGCAGTTAGCAACACTCCAGCACACCCTTCCGACCTCTACTCCCCCTCCCCATGTTCTCTGACCCGGTGTTTCTGCGAACGAGGGACAAGTTGAAGCGGCCTTCGTTCGTTCGTTTTTCAGTTCAGATTTTCGGTTATTAAATTAAAATATGTAATTAAGTGAAACATTTCGAACATACTCCATCGCTACACTACGTGGTCACAGAAAACCAAGTCTGAGACATGAAACAAACTTGAAAAACGAGCCAGGCATATAAAACTTATAATAAATCCCACACAATTCTGCCTTCCGTCTCAGTGTTCGTCTGTGCTGTCTTAGTCGTGTTGTCTTTGGTTGTTTCACGTTTGATAGAAACCAGCTATTCGTGAGTGTCGTCATCACTGTATGTCCTTGTGGTTTTAAAGTATTTTCGTTTGATTATTCGTTCTGCAAATAATTTTATTATTTTTTTCTATTTTGTTATTTTATCTGACAAAATTCCTTGTGGGATTTATTATACGTGTTATATATTTTGACTACAGCTATTCTTGGCTCGTTTTTCGTGTTTGTTTCACGCCACAGACTTGGTTTTCTGTGACGACATAGTGTAGCAATGGAGTATGTTCAAAATATTTCACTTAATCATTCAACCCCATTGCAAGAAATTTTCAAACAACTCATAAAATGTGTAATACAATATTTGTATATTAATAATCTATATTTATGTAAGATTAAACTGCTCCAATATGTTTATATCATTATTTTAACAACATAAAGTATGAAATAATTTCCTGCGCCACCCCCCCC
>NQII01003574.1:118985-148643 GCA_002778355.1 Clitarchus hookeri
CACCAAGGCGAACCGGGTTCAATCCCCGGCCGGTTCACTCCAAATATTCGCAAGTGGGAATCGTGCCGGACGATGCCATTGGTCGGAGGGTTTTCTCGGGGTTTCCCATATTTCCCCCGCCCCTTCATTTCGGCGCTGCACCGTACTCACCTCACTTCACTCTCATCGGCTTTGAAGACCTCTATGTTAAGAGTTGCCCAAATCTCTTTACTCACATTTATCCCTCCCCCTCCCCTTTAACCATGACCGCACTTCAAGACGGCGAAATTTACTACACCTCCGCTGCATTACAACGTGTACTGAAGCAAATAAAAATTATATTTTTACTTTTGATTAGAAGGNACATGAAAAAAACTGTTAAAAAAAATTTACGGTGTAATATAAAAACCCTTTTTTTTTAAATAGAAAACTTAGAAGATTAGTTAAACATGATCTATAGTGGGGCCCTCGATATCTCTCGGCAAATCTGGGTAACACTGCCTACGTCCCGTGAATGATGTTTACTCCGGGGGCAAAGAGATTAAAAGGAAAATCACTTCGGTGTGTGTGAGAAGTATTTTCATATCCATGTAATAACCGTGCCTACCTCCTTGTGATATTTTGGTGCCGGCGAGTCCGGCCAACTGCAGCATGACTGCGGCGGCGAACAGAGCGACGTTGCCCGCCATCTTCTCCACTCGACTTTTCCTCCGCGACTGTTTTCCCGCTCCGACCGAGCACCGCCACTAGACTTCCTTTCCGCCGGCCGCGAGCGCGCGCGACTGAACTTCCGGTGACGGCCGCCGCCAGACCTCGCGTCGCGCACGTACCGACGACCAGCCGCCGACCGAGAGCGTCGTAAGCGGTGGGTTCGCAGTCGAAGTACACGCAGGCTTTTCGCGACGAACTGAGCACTCTTGAAATCCCTGCCCGAGATCTACTCGTGGGCACGTGGTGTATTCTTGAGTTATGTACACTGAAGAGCCAAAAAAACTGGTACACTTGCCTAATATCATGTAGCACCCCCCCCTCCCCCCGAGTACGCAGAAGTGCCGCAAGACGACGTGGCCTGGACTCTACTAATGTCTGAAGGTATACAGGAGGCAATTCACACCATGAATCCTGCAGAGCAGTTCACACATCCATAGGAGTGCGAGGCGGTGGAGATCTCTTCCGAACAGCACGTTGCAAGGCATCCCAGATATGCTAAATAATGTTCATGTCTGGTGATTAAGGTGGCCAATGGAAGTGTCTAAAATCAGAAGAGTGTTCTTGGAGCCACTCGGTAGCAACTCTCGTCGTGTGGGGTGTCGCATGTTATCGCTACCTCATAGATGTTATGTCCCATCTCTCGTGCGCCGACTATAACACCACATTCAAACTCACTTTAATCTTGATAACCTGCCATTGTAGCAGCAGTAACCGATCTAGCTGACGACCGCATCGCGTTACCAATTTTTTTTGGGTCTTCAGTGTAAAATTAACACTGCCGTAGGCCTCATCACTTTACTGATGCGTCGGTCAAGTGACACCGATAAAATTATCAGAAAAGCAGACATTTTTAAAACAATCTGCTAATTTCTACAGTTCCATTAAAAAAAACAGAAAGCTAAAAAAATTATTTTAAGTTATCACAAATGGGTACCTAACACTTTTGATTCGACGGTAAGACGCGGAACAACTTTCCCTCCATCGTTACCAAATTTACTGGGTGCATGTGTATCAGTGCGCCTGTTAAAATACATACAGGTAGGAGTAGTTATTTTTCCCGAAGGTTGAATTCGTGAACAGCTTTAAGCCCAGAGCATTTAACGTAACAGCAAAACATTCGTAAACTCCTGTGCGAAATTGATTCGCAATTGGTACAATCTGTTCGCGATTTTTTCACACTTTTTGAATCGTACCTTAAAATCACCTCACGCATTACGTGTCTGGTTTTTTCCTAGATACGTCATGTGTCACAAGAGATTTATACTTGTGTTCACGTACAAATACCTCAATTTTGGTTAAATTTAAACTTTACCTATATTTTATCTAAAAATTGTAGACCTAACATTTCATTTATAATTAATATGAATAAGGAGAGAACGTAAATAGGTGTGTTGGCAATGCCTAGCAAGAAATGTGTGTAATGCGAAATATTATTACACTGAGTACGCACGAATACGGTGCGTTAACCCTTTGATGTAGAGAGAGTTCGGGTATTTCTTTATGTTAATTATCACCATTTATAACTATAACGTGTCCAAAACTTGTACGAACTGTATACTTGCATGCAATAGATTAATTGGGAGTTACACTTCTTAATAATTTAGAATAGGTAAAGTGGACCCGTGGTTCCACTTAAGCCGGACAGTGCGGGCAAAGTGGAGTTTTCCAGACTTGCACGAATAACAAAATATCAAGTACACATATTTAATTAAATGTGTAAATCATGTGTTTACCGTATACCGACATATCAAGCTGTAATATACCTTAGACGAATGTAAAATTTCTAATACAGTTTCTGAAAAAAATTTGAAAAACTGAAGGGGGGTCCTCAATACCAGAACTTCCTCTAATTTTCTATACTTGGTTAAACTTCGTTCGCACGAGTCGGATGAACAGTCTGAAAGCAGAACTTCAGCAGAGCTTCAGAAATGTCTGAAGTAACCGTGAATGGACTATATTATATCTAGTCAATGAAATTTTGCTACGAGTCCGACGTCAGTTGGCAGCGTTGGTTAATAAATGGATTTTCGTAACAGATTGCCATATTCATTTGAAAATATACGGTGGTTTAAAATATTTAGCATTTTTTATTTTATTTGAAAACGTGGTTTTTGCGATTGTAAAGATGCTCATAACCTTCAAACATTTCTACTAGTAAACTGTCGCCTGTTCTTTCCTCTACGCTTATATCTTGTGACATTTCTTCGTTTCTGCAGAACAACTGTTCCTCCTTTTTAAATAAACAACTTCGCTGAAAATCGTATACTCTGCTCTGATTGGCTGATGTACAATGCGCCCGCACAAGAAATGACATACAACGCGGCACTTAAAATCACCGACAAACTCCGGGAGGTGATTCGTGACGTAAATATAAGACGAAAACGCATGCATCATTTTTTCCTAAGCGATTACTAGGGAAGACATGTGCCCCCAAAAATCGAATTTTCGAAATAATTTTCGTTAGAAATACCAGGAACTACTTACGATGAAGCAACAAATCGGTGAATAGTGTTTTGTAGAATGGAGATCTTACCCCTGTGAAAATGCAGTTGGTAATGTCTTCCCCCTTCATCAGGAAAATAGGGGTTGCCACCCTATGCTTTTTTAGGAATTAGCATCCCTATTTTTATGATGGAGGTGGATGATAATACCCACCACATTTTCACAGATGTAACATCTCCATTCTGCATAACACTATTCATAAATTTGTTGCTTAATCGCAAGTAATTCCAGAAATGTTGTAACTGAAATTCGATTTTTTTGGAAGGGCTTAGTTCCCCTAATTGTATACATTCTCTTTATCGATAAATAAAATGTTAATAATTATAATAACATTAATATTTATAGTAATTTTTATTAAAAATAATAATTTTATTTTTAATAGCGACATAATGGGAATTACATCAAACAAATTAATATTAATAAAAATATATTCATCACCCATCAATATTATAATAATTTTATTGGTGATACATCTATTATATACTATAATTACAGTATTTAATATTACAGATACAAATAAAAGACCATTACGAATAATTTATAACTAATGAATATACATGCGTTGGAAAATTTATACACATTTTATCGTCTTATATTTTCGGCAGGAATCATCTCTGGGAGTTTGTCGGTGATTTTTAGCTACACGTTTCATAACCTTTTTCTTTGCGTACTCGTGTCGGGAACTCTCTTGCGCACTACCTGTTATGCGGTCAATTGTTGTAAACACGACCTGTGTTCCGTGGTTACCGTCGTCCTTTAAAGTGTGGCGCACGCTGTACTGTTGCTGTTCGTAATATGACGTCGCATTGCGCGTTTGTGCTGGAGTGCCAAGGAGCATGGAAACCCTTGGAGCGCGTTCCAGCCAAAACAACCTTCGTACGCGTCGCGTACACAAGTGTGAACCTTGCGTCTGAACTGGTTAAACAATTTCAGTAAAATATTCATTTTTGAACGTTGCAAATGTTTTCTCGAGAAAACTTGTGTTTTGATCAGAATTCGTTTTAGAAACCCTAGCATATCACATATAGGTCCTGTTGTCACAGAACGCAGTAACTCCTAAAATGTAACCCAACTCAATAAAACTTACTGGGGAAAAAAAACATGAGTGTGTGTACTTATGTACGCGCGTTATAAGTTATACTTCTTTGGCGTGACTAAAATATAATTTTATTACGTATGCAAATAATTTATGCAAGAAGGAAAACGATAAAATGACTGAAGAAAGACACGCGGCAAAAGAAGTATAACTTCAAAAATTAATTCCGTTATTACGTACAAGATTTAGATGCAGCAATTTTTGATGCATTTTTTCAGTTACAGAATTTTAAAATACCTAGGTAATTGTGTCAAACGGTCTCTTACAGAAACTGAATTCTGACCAACACTTTTTCTTAACTAGCACTTTTTCGTTGAGCCAAAAGTGTGTGATATGCATTAGCTCAGAAAATACGCGTGGGATAAAAAAATTGTGACTTTTACGTTTCATGTTTTATTACAAGAATAATATCAAAAATTGCCATTTTTTTATTTGGATTTTTTTATAAAACATGGTTTAGATCTTCAGATAATATTATCATGCGGAAGTGACTACCCATTTATTTATAGTTTAACTGATTGCTAATGAATTTAAAAGATGGGATTTTTCATACCTAAGTTTAGTTTTCATATACTTAGTCTAAACGTGGAATTTTCTTTTATCTTAGGATATTTTAACTTGATGTTTTTAATAAACGTAATTTAATTTTTTTGAGCAATACAAGTTACTTATTATTAAAGTAGTTGCATTAATTAACTAACTCATTTCAATTTTCAAAATTATAAAAAATTGGTTTTCAACAACTGAGTTATTCATAAGTATGTTAGCAAATTATTGCGAGATGTGGTCGTCCTATAAAACCATAGTTTAGCACAACTTCTGCATAACTATAAGTATTTTAAAGTTAAAAATTCAAAAAAAATTTCCTGGGGAATAAACGCTTGGATCGCCACTTTATAGTCAACGAGCGGCGATTCTCTGCATAGTACACCCTAATGAAGAACACTGTGTACGCCCATAGACTAAAGATGAGGTAGAGCGATTATTCGTCTTCTGCGCATGTAGGCCTACCAAACATTGACCTACCCCAACACTACGTGACTGTCAATCACGTGGCCAACAAATCATGGACGTGTTTGTTTACATCTTAATTTTCAAATGACAAGCATTATTAATAAAATACGTTTACCAATTTGAATTCAGTCAAACTGCATTGCAAAAACTGGATGGAGGAAGTGTACAAACATTTTAAAGTACTTGTTTACTAAACAGTGTTCTAACCTGAAATGCGATCCACGCCGTTTTTGCTAGTCGTGTTGGCAGAAAAGCAGTTCAATGTTGGAACACGGAGACCGGTTGTGCGCAGCCAGCGAGATCGATCAACCTCGTCTTTAGCATGTGTGCACGCGTGTACTTCACGGTGAGAATACGTCTTCGGCTCCTCGCCCTCGACCTACGTAGGTGCCGGGAGTGTGGTAGATGCGGTCGACTGGAGAACACCTCAGATCGCAGCCCAGCCCACGACGAAACAGCAGGAAACGGGAGCACGTGACGACGATGCAAGAACATTTTAATAGGCTCATGAGCCTCTGCTGAACAATCTCGTGTCTAGGGTTGGCGACGGCGCCCATACCACGTGGCTCTTGGATACCCGAGCACCGGAAGTATCGTGGACGTGGACGGCGTACAGTCCCGAGAGCCCCAATGCCTGCAGCCATCATTGGACCAAGCTTCTTGAAATGTAACGAGGCCAGGGCTCCGTCGGGAAAACTTGTTAGCGCTGGTCTCATCACTGAAAACCCAATTACTATACTTAAAGAAAATGTACATTGGCCTCATTGCAGCTACCAGGTCACTGGCACAGAGAATTAAGAGAAATAACAACAATCCGAAGCATTTTCGGATATAAATAACAATAAAATATTATATACAACGCACATAACAAACGAAACCGTAAAACAATTGTATGGGAAATTTTTTGGTTAGTTACGGATAATATTATTATAAATAAAAAATGTTACTACCGCTTAACCCAAAATTATAGAGGAATAATAAATTGCATAATTTATTACAAACACTGAAAATTCTAACAGATAGAAATGTTGCAA
Source organism: Clitarchus hookeri (assembly GCA_002778355.1). NCBI lineage: Eukaryota > Metazoa > Arthropoda > Insecta > Phasmatodea > Phasmatidae > Clitarchus > Clitarchus hookeri. Next base: position 125,322 of record NQII01003574.1, read on the forward strand.
ATGCAATATTAGTATTTTAGTTTTCGGCTTTGATTGTTTGACATGGATTAATTTTGAAGTAAATTTACAGAAATACAGCAAATATATAAACCTTGATGAAGTTTAATTCATGTACAAAACATCATAAATTACCTAAACTTTATAGACTAAGAATAAATATTAATTTATTTCTCTAATAATGAATACAATTGGACAACATTTTTAAATCTGCAACTTAAATTCAGGTTAACATGAACGTGAAACAATTATACTTTTTGAATAAAAACTTCCTAATTTATAAATAATATATATAATACAGTATAACTTAATGATTTTCGTATGTAATATTTAGAATAAATAGCAGAAACACAAGTAAATGCTATTTAGTGTAAGAAAATTCACTGCATAACCATTAACATGAATTAATTGCATATTACCCGTCAAACGTCTATATACTAACAATACCAAAACAATAACAATACAATTTGTAACACACAAACTGAAGAATAAAGTTTAGAAAAATACATTTATTTACATACAAATTCCTACTTTTACACGTTAAATAAATATAGGAAAGTTGTTACTAATAAAATGTAAAGCTAAATTCTCGCTGTGCCTATGATACTGTAATATACTATGCTATAAAACATTTCCAGTAGTTAAATACAACTGAGGCAGAACCACAGAACACATTAACAAGAACTCTGAAAGACAGAACACATAAACAAGAACTCAGAACCACAAAACACGTAAACAATAACTAAGAACCACAGAACACATAAACAAGAACTCAGAACAACAGAACACATAAACAAGAACTCAGAACCACAGAACACAGAAATAAGAACTCAGAACCACAGATCACATAAACAAGAACCCAGAACTACAGAACACATAAACAAGAACTCAGAACCACAAAACACGTAAACAAGAACTCAGAACAACAGAACTCATGAACAAGAGCTCAGAACCACAGAACACAGAAATAAGAACTCAGAACAACAGAACTCATAAAAACAAGAACTCAGAACGACAGAACACGTAAACAATAACTAATAACAACAGAACACATAAACAAGAACTCTGAAAGACAGAACACATAAACAAGAACTCAGAACCACAGAACACAGAAATAAGAACTCAGAACAACAGAACTCATAAACAAGAACTCAGAACCACAGAACACGTAAACAATAACTAATAACAACAGAACACATAAACCAGAACTCTGAAAGACAGAACACATAAACAAGAACTCAGAACAACAGAACACACAAACAAGAACTACAATTTGGTCATGTGCACACACAAGAAATAATATCCCAATTTTCTGTGGTAACAACAGTAATATAAAGATAACAAGGCATGTTATTAAAGATAAATTAATGATGAAAAAATTATGTTAATAACTAACAAATTACTGCAAACAATACTCAAAAGAACTAAAGCAACATTGTTTACTAAACTTTATGTATTCATAGTAAACAACTAAACTGTGTATTTGGAGATTATTTCAAAACAATTAAATTTAATTGCCTAAATAACACAGAGGTCTTACAATAGTGAATTTAATTTCAGTCTATGAGGAAAGCAGTAAGTTTAAATAGTAATTACTTATTATTAAAATGTACAGTGGTATATGTGCCACTGATAAACATCTAGAGCATCGAAGATACTGCTTCATCAAACTATATTTCACATACTTTAATTATAATGAGAAGGTAAATAACTTCAAACAGACTTATAACCTACTGTACTGAAATAAAAATTGTGTAATGAAAAATAAAAATTATGCAAACGCAAGGTACACATAATAAAATAGATTTATTAAGCATTAAACGCATAACACAGTTAACAGAAAAAATAATATATAACTATAACATTTTGAAATATATCTCCTAATTTGCAAAATTGACACATTCAGGTAGAGTGTGATACAACTATCAATTAGAATGCTAATACACGAATAAAACTGTAAATTTTGATCTTATTTCGTTTAACGGAAAAAAATAAAAAAAACTAAGTAAGATCAATATTTGCAGAGAGTATCCATAAAATAAATTTTTTTCTGTAGTTCAGGTTAAAAGGTTTTAATCTTTACTTAATTAAGTATTTATTTCCTGAAATGTAATAGGCTATGAAAACATATGCGGTAAAAACAAAATACTAGGAAATTTCTTTTTGTTGTAAATAGATCACATATTACCAAAGCAAGTATTTGTTAAAATGTTAACTGCAGATACTCAAATCTAAAGTCCATATTGTTTAAAGGTACATCTATTGAAATGTTTTGCACAAATATTTTGGGGTAAATGATATATTTAATGTTACTCTCAAACATTCTGTTCAACTGTTAAAAAAACCTGGAAGCAAGAACAATACAGATAAAGTTAAAAATGCACAAGTTTAGTAAGCTAGTACGAAAAATAAATATTTAAAGCAAAATAATTTGCTATATGAAAACACAAACGAATTTCACTCTATTTGAATATGAATTTATTTGACAGAAAATTTTGCTCATTCATTTAGCAGTGACACAAGAAATTTTGCTGTACAACACCTGGAACAGGGTTCGGAAACAGAATAGGAAAAAAGCAAACATGATAACTTTTATTTTACAGAATATCTGTATGCATTATTTACATGTCGGTTACATATTTAACATATGAATAAATCACTTTATGTTATATCCTTTTTTATGTAATACTTTGTTTATTTTTCTTAACATACTAACATGAAATAAACATCTAAGCAATACAATACAAAAAACCAAAAAGGTAATTATAAGACATGCAAGTACAGACCTACTCACAAGGTATAACGTGACAAAATACAGAATTCTAGGCAATGGACAATTAGAAAAATAAGGAAATAAAGATAGAAATTTAATTTATAGTAGTTTCATTAAGTTTATTGGGAAACAATGACAGTAATGCATTTTTTAAAGAAGTTTTTCCTTAGTGTTAACAACACAGTAAAAAATTGACTTATTCATAAAATCACGAAATAAAAATATAACTAAAGTATCCTTGTCGGCTTGACTAATAAATGCCCTTGTGTAAAAAATATACATCATCATTTGGATAATACCATCCAATGGTAAAGTTGATATCTTTGCTTTGGTCAATCTTGCACCTTTTTTATTTGGTTTGTAATACGCCACCCTTTAGGGAAACTCATTGCTTATTTTACAGCATAGTAACAAAAATTAAGGAAGCAAAGAGATAAAAGTTATACATTTACGAATAACCAGAGCATAGAAACGCGATAAGTTTATCAAATAAATAATAACGTAAATAAAGTTAACATGTTGCGTCTATTCATTTAAATAAGCCCTTAAAATATAGAACCATTGGAAATGTTATTTTTAACAATTTACTCATATTTTCATTGTTGTGGCACTATGTACCTACAAGTCAGAAATTCAAACAACACGATGTCCTATCGTCTCAGTTAATGTTCTACAATAACATTAGGAAATGGTGTCACATTTCCCTCCCCAAGTGCTTATATTCCCAGCTGATAATTACGTTTTATCCGTTAATGTTTAAATAGTTATAACTATTGATAATTTGCAACTTCATACTCAACAATGAAAAGGCCTTAATCAGGCTAGAAATACTTAAATTATATATATATTCTATAAACTTATTTTTGTATCTTTTGAACCATAATATTTGAGGACAAAACGGTTCAAGGTTATCGATGCGGAACTTACTATCCCATGTAGTTTTGTACTATCTGAGCCAAATGCTGCAGAATCGTAGCAATTCTGCGTTCGGTGGTGTCATAGTACTCCAATATAATCAAACATTCTTTCTCTGCTATATTTTAACCCAATGCCTTACCGAAAAGCCATTTACCTCGCTCTGTGATTCACTCAGGAACTTCCAGGAATTGTCGAATTTACGGTCTTATCACAGAAGTAATACTTAAAAACAAAGATTTGATCGGTTGATATGGAAAATTACTATTTAACCAAATTCACAATTTTTCAGAAGAGGCCTAAGAAACAGCTAATTATAAAATCACTTCTTTATTCCTTAATGTCCATGTCAATAATTCGGACACAAATCGTAGCCTACGTAAAGAACTGCAAAATAATGTCCTATCATTGAGTTTTAAAATTTTTAGCAATACCTTTGTCCGACTCATTCAAAAATAGAAATCTACAGTACTGTCTTGATGTTTAGTTTAAAAAATGTGCAATACTGATACTTTAAAAAATATTTTTATATTGTGCACATACATTATTTACATCAAACAAAGGCTCTAAATATCCATGTTTTAGATTAAGTAAGTCGTTTGAATAAAGTTATTGACCCCAGTATCTCAATTTTGTTAAAAGACTGTACAAAAGGCCTTAGCCGAAGCAATCCTTCATTCGAAAACAAGCTTGTCAGTCCATGAACTTGCGAATTACATTTTCCGATCAATTTCACCCTCCAGTGATTACTTTTCCATCGTAGATTGTTCTTATGCACTGAAGAAATAATTTGTCCCGTGAGTTTTTTAACGACCCACTTATTCGTAGGAACCAAATAAAATACACGTATACTGCGTTAGTCACAGGACAGGCATAGCATCGTAGCTGTTAAGATCACAGGAAACCTCGCACAACTAGACCAGCACTTTGGTCCTTGCGTTTCCACTCAAATGATCGTGAGCGAAACGTGTCTTCGTTCCGCTTTTCGCGGAGTGTCCCAGGCCGACTCGCCGACGTATCCAGCCACACAGCTGACGTGCATAGTGCAGCAACAACTAACTGCGCTTGGCAACTGGCGACCTCTCCAGACCAGTGCAGCGTCGCCGAAGCTATGTCATCAACGTGGACGTTCGCGTCGTAGGAAGAACTTGTCAGTCTGGAAAATAACAAACGAACAATACAGCAAGATTAAAATAAAAAAAAAACGGAATGACAATTAATATACGTACAGAACTATGACCTGTATCATCATCCGGGCCGAACTCCAAACCTACTACACGTACAAAAAAAAACAACTGAAAAGCTGGCCATACGTAAGAACGTAATTTCTAATCTAGTTTTCATTCAGGAATTCTCCATATCCAGCAGAAAATAAAAATTGTTAAGTAGAACTGATTTTTTTTGTGATATTATATAAATACTTCTGTAAATTTGGAAACTTATTTTTGTGAATTGATCCCATGGGCACATATACAACAGCAAACGAACCACTGGCAGTGTAAGTGAAATTAGAAAAAATTAACGACATTTTACTTTTATGGTTACTACAATAATTTTCGGCAAAAAGTGGGATTTCACATAGTAAAAAATTGTTGTGCTTATACTATAGTTGCCAAGATATTTTTTTGTAATACTATAAGTGTATTGTAACCAAACTGACAACAGTTGATAATGTGAAAATATATAGGTACTATTTATTTTATCAAAGCACTGCAGACTACATTTTCGTTGAAAACATGGTGATACATTATTAATTAATATGTATTATATATGTGATATATACTAATTATCTTGTAATGTTACAAAAATTGTCAACCAGTTTCCAAGAAACTGCTTGTAATAAAAGCATATGACAAATTTTTACTTTCCAGTCTTTAGCTAACGGCCTTGACCAAATAAAAGGATCAAGGGTATAAATCTATATTCAACTTTGGCTTTGTCCATTGCTAAGCTGATTTGTAGCCGACTATTAAAACGCGTATTAACACTTGAAATAATTTGAAAATGTACGCTACTGCTAAATTGTCAACCTATGGCGATATGGTGTCACTTGCTTGTTCAGTTGAAGGGGAGTCCGAATTCCACCTAAGAGTAGGTCAACCTCGCACTTACAGGTATTCAGAAGCAATTGTGAAAATATTAACACTTGCATTACATTCATATCGCGTTACTGGAATAGACTTGGGTATCGGCGGTATTCCGGCTTTCACTGCACATGAAACGTCAATTTACTTCCAAGGATATAATTTAGTGTCAACAGTATTAATGACTACCGTAAGCGTGGGTTATTTTGTGGCAGGTTCTTTGACATTGCGAGAAAGATTTTGTTTCGCTGTTATTAAAATTTCCTACCATTTCACTTGCTCCGTGATTAAATTGGTGCCATGGAATATACGAAAGATCTCATTGAAATTGTAGGAAATTTGAATACTTTTTTCACCCCAACGAATCTGTGTACACCTAATTAAAATATTTTAATATTGGTGGAATTGAAACGGTTGGTAATTAATACGCAGGTCTTATGACTGGTGCCAGTATCTTAATTTTCATGCTTTTTTTTATAGCAACTTGAAAGTCGTGCAGTAACTGACGTATCAAAGAGAAGTGCCATGTACGGACAACTGGGAATTTTAATTTTCACATTTTCCAATATATTTTCGAATTATCCTGATTTTAAGGTATTGTGGTTCGTAAATGCCGCATATTGTTAATACCATGAATATCAACATCGTAAAATTAGTTAATAACGGGAGATGCGTCGATAATTTTGATATTGAAAATATCGATACCAGAAAAGAAATTTACTATTGAACATATTTATATCGCTATCATCCTCATCATCGCGATATCTTTCACATCGTCCATACAGCAATATGAAAAATATTACCAATTTCGCAAATATTACGATATGCAGTATACTGATCTGCCATAGTTTCGATAGGTGCTTCAAAAACCTTGTCCGACATATTGCCGTAGACCTAATGCACAGCGCTGTCAGCCTGTAAGGCCTACTGCTGTGTATGTCAGTAAGTCCGATACCTGGAGTCAAACACGTAAATATTGCACATCTCGATGACACCGTTACAACTCACCCACGCCGTACTCATCGAAGTGAAGGATTGCTTCTGAGTGGCGAATGTCAAAGGTCGAGGTGGGATTTTTTAACAAGACGCCTGAAATTCAAAGTTTCAACCACGAGTTCATGAGGCGAGTTTGACGGCAGGGCATAGAAAGTTGCAGCAACACGAACAGACACTGAACCTCCAGTCACCTTCCAATTTTCTATACACAAGTCGTGCAAATACGAGTGTCAGTTAAGGCAAGAGATGGAAAGAGACAATCGTGAAAAACGCTCCACATATGGGATGCGTGAATGAAAAACAGAACAGCTTAATCGCATTTATCATTAAAAATTGCTACAGTTAAAGTGTTCAAGCTATGAATATAAATAATTTAATACTATTCCTTTCGTTAATGTTAAGTACTGAAACTCTTGAATGTCGAAACTCGGTAGCCATTTGGGAACAGTGGCCACCATTTGCATTTAACTGTAATTTAGGATGCTGTATGGAGTGATTTAGATTCGGGAGTCCTTTATGTTATATTTTTAGATACTATTATTAATAACTTTTTTGGTTATATTTTAATACTAATAAATAAATCTACCCAAATATGAGCTGTGTCGTTGATTCAGGGATAAAATAGCATGCCGATCAAGTCCATAAGCCCAATGCGAAAACACAGAACATGGATGCAGTCTGTCAGTTGTGCAGTGTGCGGCATGGGAACTCGATACATGACCCAATTGTATATACTGCTAATAAGAATGTATTACCCACCCCTATGTTTCAATAGCATTTCTCTACTGATATATGTGCAGTTTTAAGTATTTCCTGAAGCACACATATCAACGAGTTATAAATATTTTATGAGTTTTCTCAGCATTTTGATGCAACTTCTTGATCCGTGACACATGTTAAAATCACAGATCTATCAAGGCAAATTAATTACTTGACTTTCAAATATCCAGGGAAAAGTTACGAAGTTGTGATACATGCATATGTATGTGACCCTTAAAAAATTACTACAGCCGTGACATCTGTTCGCGGTAAAATATGTCAATCTTGTAAATCCAGTTCTCGCTGTCAACTTTGAAACCAAGATAAAGGCTACTCCATGGGTCAATTCCGTTTCGTTCGCTCGCGCATCACCTTAGCAATCGATTGACCTGACACTCGCTGAACTACATATTATAATCCTCCTCGGAAACGTCGAAATATTACAAACGCATCTTGCTGACTCGTGCAAATAGTTTATAAAACAGCATATACAATATTTATATAGCAATGCCGAGTTTCACACGGGGATAGGATATTATTAAGGAACTTACTAAAATCCGGTCAGCGTCCACAATCAACGAGCCGTGTCGTCAGTCGTGCCAACGTAACATCCAAGTTGTATCTTGTCTCGCCGTTGAGGATATGATCATACCTTTGTGGCAGGTGGACTCACAAATATAATTATTTTTACACGCCCATGTGTACTATTTTATTTTTGCAATGTAAGAATATCGAATAAAAAAAAGAGAAACGCAAAATCGTACGTGAATAGTAGGTTTTGCTGAATGAATTCTGAGAGACGTAATTATTACTAATACAAAAGTCCTATAGTCAAATAATCGCCACCGTTAACAGTGCATCGTTAGGTAGATTAGTACCTAGCAAAGTTGTTAAAGAGACGTTATTCAGCATAATACGTGTGGAAATACCAAAATTCTAGTTAATTTTAAAGCCAAATAAATATTGTACCGACTGGAATTTGAACCCGAAATGGCTCATCCGCAGCTAGACTTTCAACGACTGACGATAACACACGTTGTAAATTAGTCTGAATACATACAATATACTCTAAATATGAACCAGTGAGAAATGAGCCAAATCAGAGAAAATCAGTGAAAATTGAGCTACTGATAATCAGCGCCAGAAGGTTAATTAATATGACGGCTGAATTACACTGATTTCTTTGTGATTCCCACTGAATGTCAAGAATTCTACTGCCATAAGTCACTTGTTTCCAGTTCATTTGCTTGATTTTCCAGTCGACAGTAGCTTATCAACTGACTTTCAGTGAATATTATTTCACTGATTCGGGCTTGGAGTGTATATACTCGTTCAGCGATTACGTGTTTTGCGCTACTTCTAACCATGGAAACGTGTAAAACATGTGCGTATTGCACAGTATTTTTGTCGACGTCAACTTTTAGTTGCAAAACAACTCAATCGTGGTGTTATAATTTTTTGATTAATAATTACATCGTGAGGTATAACGATCCGGACGCGCCACATTTTCTATGGGTGTTCGTCAGGCTGCAGGCTGCGACAAAATTATATGCGTACTGCGCATGCGTAAGTTTCGTTTACGCCAAGGATAAATCAACAGAATCGGAGCCCTGTCATTAAGGCATCTGCCATGGCTTAACTAAGGCCTTAGCTGGCATTATAACGTTCTGGAATACTGATAAGGCCTGCACATGACCTATAGCCGGTTTACACGGAGGGCAACATCCATAGTAGATCTTGATTCCAATCAGATTATGACTTTTACTTAAAATTCTAATTTTTTCAGACAACTTTACAGAGACAGCTGGAAATAAGAGTACCTGCATGTTACACATTCAAAATCATTTTTTAAAAAAATTCTAGCAACTACGCGTACGGCCTTGACACAGAGTAGTTAAGAATACAGAGGCGAAATAGCTGATTGCGCCGCGAACTCCAGACGCACACGCCAGCCAAAATGGCGTCACTGGCCAGAAACATGTCAGAACGCTGTCCGCCGATCAGCGCCAGAGATTCGTGCGGCCAATGAACGGATAGGTACGTCGACATCAAAGGAACCGCCACTCCATTTCAACACTGTAAACTTACTACATTCCATTCGCGCTTACTTCCAACTCTTCTGAAGCCCTGCTAAAGTTCTACGTCCAGGACATTCCTCCGCCTCATGTAAACAAAGCCTAAAAGAGACTAAAAAAAATTACATCAAAGAGACAGGGCACCGAATTTTATCCTCAATCAGTGTAATAATAATTTGAATAAGAGCTATTTCTTACCAGGTATTACCAAAACACTTATTTTCTCCCTGTACTCATTCATATTAACTATAGACTAAATAATGTAGCTTATAGATAAAATACACGTAAAAGTTCAATTTAATAAAAAATAAGGTATTTTTTATGTTAACACAAGTTTAAAACGTTTGCGATGCATTGTGCATTTAGGAAACAACCAATCATGTCATACATGGGCTGATTTGTCAAAGGTTTGATTCGAAAAGTGTGAAGAAACCGCGAATAGACTATAACTCCGTGGTTACGTGGCGATGCTGTGAACGGGAGAGTGACGAAACCACGTATCCGGCATAGGAGGGAGCAAGCCTTTAAGCTCCCCTCATAAGGTCTTCCCTTCGCCTACCAAATCTGCAGCCACAGCGTGTAAATGGCGGACTAGTGATTAAAGAATTTCCTTCTCAGTGCGTTCATGTTTAAACGTTTATGTTTGAAACAAATGTTCATTCTACGTGAATTTCTCATAAAATGTTGCAACGTTTAAAAATTTGTTACAGAAGATATTCATTGATAATTTTTAAAATATACACTGTAATGTCAAATTTTAGATAAATAATATGAAACACAAAAACAAGGCAAAATTTAACTTCCTCAAGAATCTTAATATTTTTTTTTAAAATTAATTTCCTTAACCCATTCAGACCTAGTATACACAACTGCGTAAATTACGCACACCGTCTTATGATCCAGATCACAAGTGGTTCATTTAACTTTAGCCGAACATATAGCATACAGCTGTGACAACGAAATAAAGGTTGTATCGACTTAAGTACAAAACGCATAATAACATTTTTTTGTTTGCAGCACCTGAAACCGTAAATTGAAGTGGGTCTGAAACGGTTAAGAAATGTTCCGTATCATACGTATTGTTCGTAACAGTTATCTTTAAAATTGATGAAATGAGAAGTTCCCGATTTTACTCCGTGGCTGCAGGCCTGGTAGATAGCGCCATTAAATTTTTTTTTTTCGTTTCTCTTATTGATTTTATTTTGGTGCAATCAAAACCTAAATTACTTGTTGCGTAAAAGTCAGAGAAATGTCGATAGCTCAGAAGCGAAAATGTATGCAAGTATTAGAAGATTAAATTTTTCAGCAGTAGCTACTGCAGAAATTAAATTTTACATAAGAAATTTTGTTCCGTATTAGTTTGGCAGATCATTGCAAATACTTGAATTAAACGATTGTACACAAAATATCAACGCGTATCGGTGAACAAAAACAGTCTATATGTCTGTTCGCAGTTTCTTCACACTTTTTGAATAAAACCTTTGAAAAGTTACTCCATGCATGATGTGTTTAGTTATTTCGTCACATATAATCAACGTTTTATACCTCTGTCAACATAAAAGTACCTTACTTTTAGGTAAATTGATCACCTATAAATTATAATACACATTTTATAGTTTATGTGAATAACAACAGAGGGAAAAAATAGGCGTGTTGGCAATATTTAGTAACAATTAGCTGTTATGCAACATATTGTTACACACAATGCGCACGAATGCAGTGCGTTGTTCCTCTGGTGTGATTTCCTAGACTCGGTTAAACTTTGTTTGCACGAGGCGGAGGAATATCCTGGAAGTTGAAACTTTAGCAGGGCTTCAGAAAAAATCGTGATTAACCGTGAATGGACTACAGGCACCTATTTGCTGTGATAAATCTAGGGAGAGCCAACGTATATCCTGCGCCGCTTATCTTTCTCGCCGCTGGGCGCGGGGCGTTACCAACCTTCGAACTTGGCCGGCCTGCAGTGCTGGTAGCGGCTGTAGAAGCTGGTGCCCTTGAGCGACTTGCCGCAGTCGAAGCCGCCGTTGTAGTGGACGAGGGCGAAGTCGTCGCAATCCGTCACCCCGTCGCCATTGCAGTCCTGTCCGCACAAACACACAACCAAACATGAGCTATGGGTAGAGACATGAAAAATTCGCGAGTTCAACGACCTGCAGGCTATACTCTTTTTCCTATGCAAAATCATGCAGGTATCACTATTCATTGGTTGCTCGTTATACATTACTGGAAGACGGTGATTCGGTCTTGCATTTTACTGTGTGTTTATTATAGGCTCAGAGTTGTCCAGGAGGTGTAATTTAACGGGCAGACCAATAGCATTAGCAATACAAACGTACGGGGTTTTGAATTCTAGCTTGTTCCGAAATTAAAACGCGAATTTTTTAATTTGGGGATTTATTTCAGAATTCAAACACACATTTGTGCAACTTTCAAAGGCAGCCTGAGGCTCTCTTGACGCCTCCTGGACGACGCTGAGCCAATACAAATCGAGTTACCAAAACACAGGCCTAATCATGGTCTTCCACCGTGGCAGCAAGAACCCAACGAGTGGCTGATACAGTATGTTCACGGTTAACTGAGCATCTTTGAAAGCCTCACTTAGGATCTATTTTTCCACTAATTCTGTATCCTGCCGCCATGCGCAAGATTGACATTGCCGTGTGTCGTCTCACTTTATTCGTGCGCTTTTCAAGTGAAACTGTAGACTGTTTAGGAAAGTTAAAGTGTTGTTATTATGCAAATTCTTACTCTAATATGTTATGAAACAAGTGACTGACTTCAGTAGCTATAAATTGAAACATTACAGTCGCAATACAACGTAAAGAAGTAGAACTATTTTCATTAAATCGCTGCCAAGTTAACTGAGATCCCGCATGCTATTGTGTACTGTAGCATGGGTGATGCTTTTTGTCAAAGGTTGATTTCGAAAGAGCTCATTTGATCGTGAACAGCCTTTATCTGATTGAGCAGACACAGGTATGTGAAGGACTGCCTGCAGGCGAATTTTTCCTGTCACTATCTATAATGAAATTAATACTGCTGCATGTTGCAGGTTTGCATCTCCCCCCCCCCCTTTGCCCCCGTCCCTCTCAAGCGAACGAAGCAGTGTGTCAAGGGCAGATATGTAACCTGAGGTGTGAGCGTAGATTTACAAAGGAGTGCCTCTGCCGCGATAAGCATATCGGGATCCGTGCCACCTTCTATCATTCAAAGGATCGAATGTCTGGGGTTTTATTTGCAAGAATGTTCTGGCCATCGCCCCCCGCCCACCTATCTCAGCGTGACTCGGATTGCGGAGAATCTTCTGGATCGGGCCAGCGAGACTATTTAAGCCATGGCGGGCCTCCGAGCCGACAGTCTAGGGTTTGTAGCATCGTACAGCCTTAAGGGCCAGATGTGCGAAGACAGCGAAGCGACGAGCCAGCAAAGTGACGAGAGACTCCGAGAGTGACCAGCGAGGGTGAAGTCTGCGACTGCGAACATCGGCACAGTGAAGAGTGAAACTGACGGGCGGGACTACTGAACTGGATGCGTGAGTGACAGACATTTGGGATGATGGCAACAGATATCTTGAATATGTATGAACAATGAGTGTGGGATTAAGTGACTGTAATTTATATAGCGACAGTGAAAATTGACTTTAATAAGAATTGAGAGAGACATTAAATAATGCGCTCACTAAGAATAACAAGAGTAATAGTGGAGGTAGGTAGTTTAATGTTGTATATAATAGCCGTGTGAAAATTTGTCGCATTATAAAAAAAGTTATTAAATTTAGTTATTTAGTTTTTATTGAGACCTCTTTTATCATGAAATCAGTTACGCCTCTGACGTCTTGTAATAATATGCATGTATGTGAGTGCATGTGTGTGTGGGAAGGACAACGGGCACTCTATATCGAGGAAAAACGTCCGTCTGAAGCCAGATGTATGAGTCCCTTCTGCCTTGAGTGGTAACATGGCGATCACACGGGATACACAACTACTTCGCTTCAAGCGTTTTGCAGACCTGTACAAGTTACAATGCCTCCGAACATATTCCCATCGCAGTTTAAGGCTGTTCACGGTAAAGTTAGCACTTTTGAAATCAACCTAAAAGAAAAAAAAACTCCCTGCCCATAACCACAGTATACAGCGACGGCATGCAGGCTCCCAGTTGCCAGTAAGTTAATGAAAATAGTTATACTACTTTACACCATTTCGCGGATCAAATATTTATATTTATGGCTGCTTAGTTCGGTGTTTATGGTTTTGTACACATAATAAGACGAATTTATTACTGACACATTTTTCTTTACTAAAAAGTTTACTGTTTCACTTACAGCGCATGAATAAAGCGAGACGGTAAATGTCAATGTTAATTTTTACATAAAGTAGAAGTATACAAAATGAAAAGAAAAGTAGATCCTAGGCACGGCTTTCAAAAGTTCTCAGTTAACCGTTAACAGCCTATACTTATTGTTCGAAGGAAACTGCTTGTGTAACTACCTCAGAACGACTTTTCTTTTGCGTTGCACTCTTAGTGACTAATGCGAAGTAAACAAACAGTGTAATTAAAATAGCTTAAGTTGGCGGGATTTTCTGCATTTATTGGAATAAATAAAAAGCCAGGTCAAAAATCAATATCCGTTATACAGTTACAATCAAAATACGGCAAGTTGTATTAAAATTAAAAGATACTCAACTATAATAAGTGCTGGAAGCTATTATGTAAAATTACAGGAGTGCTTTTTTTAAGGTTAGGAATTCCTTGTGTTTACATTTTATTTATGTAAGTGTCATCACTGAAACTGATTATGTTCACAAATGAGATCAAACATGGCGGCCGAACGAATCTAGAAGAAAACTGTTTAGACCATCTCGGGTGGCCGCAGCCTAATACTACACGATGAAACGGAGACGACATGCAAGTATGGGGCGGGAAACGGGAGAGCCACAAGATAAATCCCCAAGGGCCGACAGCAACGTCAGCCACGTTTCCGACTTGCGGAAATGCGGACGTGGCTCCGCAGGGATTTGAACCTGGTTCGTCTTCGTAAGATGCCGGTTATCTAGCCACAAGACCCCCGCGGTTACATTTCTATATAAACTGAAATTTACTAACAGTACGGAAGCGGCTCAGACTTTCACAAATTTATTCTGAGCTTCACGTCAAAATTCTGTGATGCTATTCGTTACGCAAAATAGAAAAGAAAACATAATACGACTTATGGCCCAACATGATAAGTGAGGGAGGTACGTGTTCTTCAAATTTGGTGCCTTACACGAGTATCATCCCCTTTCGTTGAGACAGTAAAACGCTGCCCGACAATTTGCATACCTAACCGACAAACAACGTAGCCATTTTAAACTTTGAATCTTTTTTCATCGAGATATTTTCGCTAATTTTATTACACCAAGAGGAAAAGTTTTTTTGGTTAATTAGAATCTGGTGAATCACGCCCATCGTAAAATCTTTTACTTCAGTATAGAATTGGGACATTTTGTCGATAATATTATGACACCCCACGTTCTTAACAAAATGGGGTTTATATTCCTCATGACACTTTCGCAGATTATAGATAATGTTTCAAGGAAAAACTTTTCAATAATTTGTGTTCCAATGACTTTCTAATATTTTGAAACCACATCTTTTGAAATCCCCGATCTTCAGTGTAGTGGCAGCTGCTGTACTAATCACCGTATTGTTTTTCTTTCTCAGTGTGCATAATGAACAATATCAGAGTTTCGATCTGCAGATCATAATAACGACGTGCAGTAACCGATAACACAGTCGTAAAACCGACTATACATTAAGACTCCAGCTATACATAACAGGACACGTAAGAGTATTTTCAACACAGCGTTTCTGACTGTGTCAATGTACGCTATCACTCGCGGAAACGGGAGGTGATAAGGCTCCTAGTTTATCGCAGATAATAAACGCGCTATCGTGGTTCGTTCGCGCGTAATTAAGAACGGTCAATAGAAATTTTAAGACGTTACTAACCCTATGAGCAAACACATAAAGGCCGCTCTCACCGACATGCTCCTAATCAAGTTAATAGCGACGTATAGGCGTGTGTTATATATTTGTGATATACAAGTTATTTAAAAAAAAACAGGCTGAAATGATACTCCCAGGGTGATTTTCCAAAGGTCTGTTTTAAAACATCCGCTATATGTTAGGCTACAGTTATGCACTGAAGAGCCAAAAAAAAAGCTGCCTAATATCGTGTAGGGCCCCCCGAGAACGCAGAAGTGCCGCAATACGACGTGGCATAGACTCGACTAATGTCTGAAGGTATGCAAGAGGCATTTCATACCACTAATCCTGCAGGGCAGTCCACAAATCCAATCTGCGCCAATTTGAGAAAGGGTTGAACGTTTGTCACGTTTAATGATTCTCGTCAGTCGTCGTTTGTCCCGTTCTTTCACGATCTTTTTCCGGCCGCAGCGATGTCGAAGATGTGATGTTTTACCGGATTCCCGATATTCACGGTAGACTCGTGAAATGGTCGTACGCGAACATCCAAATGCTATTGCTACCTCTGTTATTTGCATACGCACGCCTATACCAGTTTTTTTTTTTTTTTTTGGCTCTTCAGTGTATGAACCAATTATGACCCAGACAAGTGCGACGGTTTGCGAATAATTTACACACAAATAAGATCATTGGTCATAAGATTCGCAGTGTGCAAGACCAAAAGTTACCTACACAATTGTGAACTCTGACCACAGCTTATGAGCCCGCTGTAACTATTAGCGTTTCTGCACCTTGCAGTAGGCTGTGATCATACAATACGAACGCGTGCTGTAATATGGACCCTGTTCGAATCCACGAGCCAAGGGCCTATCCTGGCTTCATGACCTTGAAAAACGGAGCCTTGATGTGACGTCACATCGTCGCACCCTTGGACGTTCCCTTCAACCAAGGGCACGAGTCACTTGAGAATTGTCGAGGCTGTATATTTTCCCCATACAAATTTTCATCCCCCATATCGCCCCTTTAGGAGTTTAATTTTGACATATCCTTCATTAGTGGCTGTTACATTACATGATGAATCTTTCCCTCAAATTTCACGATTCTAGGACCGATGGTTGAGGCTAGGCGTTGATATTTCAGTCAGTCAGTTTTTCCTTTTATATATTGCACTTCAAGCCCCGAATCGTTTTCCGACGCGCAACTGTTCACGTGTCGATGTCGACAAGTTTGCATGGCCGGGGAAAACACCGGCCGACGTCACAGGGACAAATGAAACTCTCGCAGAGTGAGATTCGACAGAGTAAAAACTCGAGGTGGACGCGAACACGGGCACCCGAATCCACAAAACGACTCTATTTCTCACGGAGGAAACGAGGGCTAACGAAATGGGAAGGGATGAAGGGCAAGTGATGAAGGGCACATCGCCTTGTGCGAGTAGCATACTCACCTGACCGTTCTTCTCCATGTAGAACTCGAGTGTACGCACGGCGCAATCGTAGTCCAGTGCGCAGTCCTGGTAAGCTGCAACACGTCAAGACAATATCACCTCATTGCCAGTTCATACACGCCAACCAAATTCAGACTATACCCGCAGCATCTATTGTGAAACATTTAAAGGTAAAAAATCAAAAAGCTCATTCAATACATTTTTTTTACTTTTTACACTTATTAGTACATAGCCACAGGTGTGGGTGTGGGTGTGGGTGTGTAATCACACGCCAATCCTAGTTAGTTCAGTATGCCCCCGCTTAATGCCTCTCTCAGCTACGATTGCCGCTTTTTTACAGTTATCTGCGCTCCTGGATTTTCGCACGTGGGAATCGTGCCGAACGATGCCGCTGGTCGGCGGGTTTTCTCGGGGATCTCCCCTCCTCCCCAACACCCTTGCATCTTCGCCTTGCTTCGCCCTCGTCGGCTCTCAACACCTTGATGCTAAGAGCCACCTGGATCTCTTCACTCACTCACAGTTCCTCTGAATAGGACATAGAGTACTGCAAGGCCACTGTGGGTCTAACAGACAAAACAGAGACAAACAGCATGGCTGTAACGTGTCAGAACAGCTCAGGTGAAAGGATACGTAGTCAAAACAACAATACTGGAGCTACCTTTGAACTGTCAAAAAAGGTTTCCTTCGTAAATGAGTCAGAGTTTAATCGGACCGCTGCTTGAAAACTAAACTATACACCTAACTGTAAACCTAAGAACTGAACACACACACACAAGCACACAGAGAGAGAAAGAGATAGAGATAGAAAGTGAGACAGATGGCGTGGAGTAAAGAGAGGAGAGATTTAGGCAGCTCTTAACATCGTGGTCTTGATAGCCGATGAGGGTGAAGGGATGTATTGAGCGGCACCGGGATGCAAGGGCGGGGGGAAACGGGAGATCCCCGAGAAAACCCGCCGACCAGCAGTAACGTCCACCACACGTTTCCCACGTGCAAAAAATCGGGGTGGCAGTGTCGGAAATCGAAACCGGTTTTTCCTTGGTGGGAGACGAGTAATCGTACTGCTACACCACCGCGGCAGCCATTCTTTTCTTTAAACAAGCACATTCACACATATGAGGACGTGCTAACGTAGCCTGAACCTCTTCATCCTCGGCTGATTGGCCATTTCGTCCAACACGCCAAGTTTGAGCTGCTCCGAACAGGGTTTTAATAAGTTAGGAGATGTGCTCATCTATAGTCTATTCCCGGTATAGTGAGCACTATTTAAAGCCCTCTCATTTGGAATAACAGTCAATAAATATATTTTATTTTAGCCTTAGACGTTAACTTCCGAGTGCGATGGAATGTACAAACTGTGTTTATTACTTGCATGGCAATATTTCTTTACAAAGGTGGTTAAAGGATAAACAATCGATGAAAGGAAAATGTAACTAGGGCCTCATAAGTGCTCACTTTACCGTGAACAGCCCATACCAGGTGTGGTTCCTGGGTAAGCTGGCCGTAATTCATTCCATACAAAACGGCACATGCGTGTGACCTAGGGAGTGTAAAGATATCTGAGGAAATACTAAAACATTTGTACTGCTAATTTAACAAACAAGAAAAAAAGAAAAAAAAACAAAATTAAAACATTGTTTTTTTTTTTAATTTGTACAACATTCAGTTCGAGTTATTGTTTAAAGTAAATCTTAGCAAATGCATCTCAAAAATGTAATGAAATAGCATTAGAAATGTAAACACAAGGAGTGCGTTTAATCAATAACAAAAAAGAAAAACCATTCAGTTAAAATAACTGTACATCTACATGCAAAAAATGTATTATTTGTGTAGTCTTATAAGCTGTTCTCTATAAGATAATTACTGTGCGAAAGGGGAGTTTGCTTTCTGTTATAGAGACGTAGGACGTATACAAACTTTGTCCTTTACCTCCGTACACCACGTTACAAAGAAATGTAAGGATCTTGAATGAGCAACAGAACTGGCTCAGGACGACTATATAAGAGCGACGAATGACCCGTTATCTTCCAAAGGGATATTGTAAAGGTCCCAAATAAATGCTTGCAGGCTATAAGGAACCTTAATTCAGTGCCCGGTGTGCCATATTACACCACAGATCGCCAAGAATAATCTCCATGAATTTGGATTTTTAAATTCAGAGCATCTAGAAACAAGACATTCATTAGCAAGAGAAAAAAAAAAGTGGCTTAAGAGAGAATCCCTAGCAAATAATATTAAACGCTTCAAGGTCACATTCGGCCACAAGGAAACATTGCTACGGCGATGGGAAATAGCATAAACATTATTTGCGTATGTTCTGTTCCGTCAGAAATTTAAGCAGTGACTATAGAGGGTTTTTTAAATGCAGCAATATGTTCACAACACAAACAGCACTGTCGCTATAATTTAAAACACAGTTTTACAAAAGAATAAATATCGTGAACAGAGGGCTACTTACGGCAACTTATATTCCATTGGGGTGTTTTTTTTTTTTAGAAATTAAAATAGAAAGGTTTGCTTACAATCAGCCCCACGTGACATTTAGGGAGACCCCTTAACCCTTTCGCACCTACTTTAATTTACGGTTTCAGGTGTTGCAAACAAAAACTTTTATGATGCGTGCTGTACTTGAGTCTACACAGCACTTGTTCCGTTGTCACAGCCAATGAGCTGTAGGCTCTATGTTCTGCTGCAATTATATGAACCAATTATGACCTAGACCAGTAGGACGATTTGCGAATCATTTACCCACAGGTAAGATCATTGGTAATTGAGCTTCGCAGAGTGCAGTACAGGCCAAACATTACCTACACGTGCGTAACGTACGCAATTGTGTACATTGGGTCTGAATAGATTGAACGCACATAAATAAATTGCAAGTATTTTGAAAAAAAAAGTAAATAATTACTTATGGTCTCTTCAAACTTATCTGCTGTCCTGCTAAAGTTCTACTTCCAGTATACTCAAGAAAACATAGCCTAACCAAGTATCGAAAATTACACCAAAGCGACAACGCACCGGATTCGTGCGCACTCAATGTAATATTATTTTGCATAAGAACTATTTCTTACTAGGCGTTACCAACGCACGTATTTTCTTCCTGTTTTTATTAATAAATTAATTAAAAATTAAAATGATAAATTACTAGCTAACCCTGCTACGTGTTGCTGTGGCATAAAATATTTTGGTTCTATTCATTTCTGTGAAATTAATTGAAAGAAGTATATGTATTTTCCAAATCTTTATTATTGAAGTACTTGTTTGTATACAATGTTTTTAGTTTTACCATCTCCCGCGCGTATGAATAAGTTGGATGGTTTTCCTACTCTAGAACACGACACATACAATTGGCCGTGCGAAAAACATTCTGTTTCTAAATCTATTCCGCACATTTGCAATGACTGCCCTTGAGCTTTATTTATTGTCATTGCAAATGGCAATCTGACTGGAAACTGTGTTTTTTTAAAGTGAAAGGGAATTTCTGATGGAATAAATGGAATTCTGGGAAGAAGCACATCTTCTCCTTTGAAAGCACTTTTCAAGATGGTAGCTTATATAGTATTGCCCATCATTTTTTTTATTGCAAGGCGTGAGTCGTTGCAAAATTTTGGTGGATTTATGTTACGAAGTAAAATGACTGGCACTCCTATTTTCAATTTTAATATATGTGGAGGCAATCCTGAAACATCAAGCTAATTTAGAAATTCTGGCGGATAATTTACCGCTTCATTTTCGTGTAATGTTACATCCACAGATTTGTATGTGACATGTTCGCTTGTCGATAAGTATCGACATATATATATTAGTAACGATATATCTATATATCTAGCATTGACGTACTTATAAGTATCGATATATCGTTTTCATATAGATAGATCTGTTGCTAGGTTGCGACTTTACATTGTTGACATTGCATTGTTGACGTTGCATTGTTGACTAAGGCGCTTCCTGACGCGAAAGCATGGTAAAAATGAGCTTTTTGCATATTTTAGTACCTTTTCAGGTTATACAGATAAAAAAGAAAGGTGTACAAACACTCGTGGAAACGAAAGGAAGGTTTATAAAAAAAACTGAATGAAAATCGGTTGATTTTTTTGGAAGTTACACGCGTCCGAACAAACAGACACAAGGACTATATATATATATCAAAAGTAAAAGTTAAATTTAACCAAAAATAAGGAATTTTTATGTTAACACATGGATAAAACGCTTGTTATACGTGACATATTTAGGAATCAACCAACTACGTCATACAAGGGGTGATTTTTCAAATGTCTGTTCCAACAAGTGTGAAGGAACCGCGAATATATACTGTAGCTCATTTTATTTCGATGTGTTGCAGTTTGTGCGGCTCAAGCTAAACGAAGAACTGCGCTGATTCGGAATTTTTTTGCCAGCCCAACTCGCATCTGCTGTCTAATTCTCTCTCGGCCTCAGAAAAACGTGTGCGCTATCCACAGACTTTACACTCCATAAAACTTGTCCAAAATTTCTTGCAAATTCCTGATGGCGCAAGCTAAACAAAATGGCTGCTGTACAGTGGCGCCCACGGCGGAGCACAGAGTAGGTACGGAATGTATGAGCAACGTTAATGTCGGGGGAACTTGACGTTAGAGACGGTGTATTAAAGGCAGAGAGTTATATACACGTTTTTTGATGCAATTCATTAAAAAGGGTCGAAAAGCTTAGAGTTGATGTAATGATTAGCGAAATGAGACACTGCGTATCGCGATTCAATGGCGACTGTACGACCATAGCTTTATTATTAAAAAATAGAGAACACAATAGGATGAAATAGAGAAAACGATAGGTGGCGCTAGTTGTTACAGTTTTGATACTAATCATAACGTTGGGAGGAAATTCATATTCCAATAAGTTACTGAGCACAAGCATAGCAAAACCTAGGAATAACTACTGAAAAAGCACCCGTGAGTTACACACATTCCCTTAATCGCCGGACAACTATCCAGGTGATAATTCACGGCATGTACTGGAGAAGAAAATCGAGAAATGTCGCGTTCCTCGCAGCAAGAGTTAATCACAACTATAAAGAAAGTCTGGGAAGAAATTGGTGCTGAAGTGACCACTTACGTCTTGTGTATCCGATGCCTGCAGAAGACTGCAGACGAGTGCAGACTCGAAAAGACTTCTAACAAAATATTAAAATACGTTCTCGAATACCTTAAAAGATCCGTAGTTGTATGCGATGAATTTGCGTTTTACCTTATTTATTTTATGCCGTAAACTAAATGATCATAGACTTTTGTTTCTCTCAAATCAAAATTTTGCAATCTGTTTCACAAAAAAAATACACGTCTCCAGCAATGTACAGCAGAAAGTACGACAAGCTAAACAAAAATATTGAAATAATAATTTTTTTGTTGGTAATTGTAACTGATTTAAGTGTCCATTATAATTAATACATATGCGTACGTTTATATGTGAGTATATATTCACTTCGTTACTTATCCCTATGTATAGTCAGTTCACGACTGGAAGAGACTTTCTTGAAGCCCTGCTAAATATTTACTTTCAAGCCCATTTCGTATCCTTCCGCCAAAGGTAAACAAACATTGCCATGCGACTGCCATGTAGCAGTCACATGGCAATGTTTACTTGCAATGTTTACATTCCACTGTGTGTAGATGTGTTCGCACATGCACGTACCCATTATAAAAGTCATGTAATGTATATATTATTAATGGATATTCCACAAGCGTAAAGTTTTTTATCTTGAGAATTTCACACAAAAGAATATGCGATGCCAGCGAAAAAACATTTCATTCTATAAACCCAAAATGCGAGTATTTTTATGAATCGATAGTTGTTATCTATTTACAATCGATTGTTAGTGACTTTCGATAAATTCCCGTACATCGAAGGCAAGATCATCAGTATTGATCGAAATTGCTACAGACGTTAAAATGGCGTGGTGGTTGAGTCGGATGTTTCGCGCAATTGTAAAACGTTATTTAAAAATGGTTGTGACGGTTTTCGACAGGACGGCAGAGTTTGCGAGTGAAGGATTCTACGTCTTCGACAATGTGAAAACAATTCTTATGTGCAAATACTGCAACGTTAGAATAAAGTGGCAAAGGAAAGACACGTGCACGAAACACATAAAAACAAAAGAAATTAGAACTGAAAGTGAACACAAATTAAAATCATACGTTATTAAAAACCAAATAATAAAGAGCGTATATTAGTAAAACAAGACAAATAAATGAATTAATATAGGTTAAACGAGATAATCGCACAAATTCTCTGGCACGTGTGTCAACAACACAAGGACTACGAAGGTTAGTAAACAAA
>NQII01003574.1:148654-201416 GCA_002778355.1 Clitarchus hookeri
AGATAATCGCACAAATTCTCTGGCACGTGTGTCAACAACACAAGGACTACGAAGGTTAGTAAACAAATGGCCGCGTTACTTTAACTTTAAGCGTAATCATGCGACTATGCAAGAAACGTTGAAATCTAAATATGTTAGCATCACGTCATTAATAATTGGCGTAATAAGATACAATTCTTTTCGACATCCATTTGTAAGCTATAAATTAACAATTACGTTACAACTTTGGAACTATTTCCTCTCTTTGTGCTGGCAACCTGACGGGATAACTGTATCCGCGCTCGCCGCTGTTTGTAATGTTATATGCATGTCGCTAAAGGCTAGGGTGTTTTTTCAANGAGGGATGGGAGAAGTGGTATACGTGTGCGGAGACCAACTGGACTTTTTTAATAGATTCTTAAAGCAGGACTTATAACTAACTTCGTCATGGTGTAACTTACGTCTTAAACTGACTTTACGTTCCTACCCCAACATGACGTCTAACCTCAACAGGTTGTTAGTTGTGGCGCGACACAAAGTATCTTGCAGTTGGCAGAACTGAAGTTCACTATTTTTGGCTTCACGATTTCAAAAATTTCGAACCTTCAAAGCCAAAGTTAAGTTACTATTTTATCGAAAAGTAATCCGAGTTTTTTTTAAGGTTTGAAGTGCAATATATAAAAGGAAAAACTGACTGAAATATCAACGCCTATATGTCAACCATTAGTTGACATATCCCTCATGAAATTTTAGGGAAAGATTCATCATGTAATGTAGCAGCCACTAATGAGGGATATGTCAAAATTAAACCCCTAAAGGGGTAAAATGGGGGATCAAAATTTGTACGGGAAAAATATACAGCCTCGAAAATTCTCTTATTTCTGAACTTCCATTTCATTCAACTTTTTTACAATTAAAATTTTATAGACTTATAGATATTTTTTAAAAAGATTGTAACGAAAACACAAATTACACGCGGTCAAAGTAGTGGGCAAAAGGTTGTTTTATTTTAAATATAAATTTTCAATTGTCTGTTCTCCGGTACCGCGAACAATGACCCACAAAAATCGCCACGAACCAGCACTATCTAGCGACACGATGTAAAACTAACATGTATATAGTACTGCTATTCTAGCGCCACGTCGTCAAACTACTCACTACAATCGATTGTCGCAGCAAAAGCATTTAGTACTGGTGGTTCACTGAAGATGGCGGTACGCTGGGAAACTCATTGGCAACTAAAATAATTTTACCCGCCCGAATGCACTGGTGTCGCATATGTGTGTACTCGATTATTCCGTTTTGTATGTAAGTAAATGGGATAAATTCATACTCTATAATTGAGCATAATCTTTCGATTTGCATTATGTTAGAACCTACATAAAGAAGAAACTTTGATCTTCGTACTAGAGTGGAAATATAACGAAAATTTTCCCCATTCGTTTATTGCTCTACCGTAAACTGGATTTAACAAAATGTTGGCCTACATTTACTCTATTTAAATATATCTGAATAGAAAAATTAAATGGTTAAACATATCAATTTTAGGGCTTTACTGTGCAGTTTCAATAAGGCAAAGGGGGAAAAAAATACAAAATTTGTTTTGATTGCAGCTATTTTCATTTCGTACTTTCGTAGGTAACGTTTTTTCATTGAGTTAATCTTGTTTATAAAAGCTTAATACCAAGAACAGTTGTATTTTTACCGTTTGCTCTTGGAAACAACATTGAAAGGCTTGTAAAATAGTTACGAAATAAAGTTAACAGGTACTTGAAATTTTGGGTGGGGCAATTATACTTAATAATTCTAGGCGCAGACAAACGTTCAAACCCAAATAAAAAATTAATAGGATTTATCAATTTTCTGACTTCTTTGGAACACCAGCACACCTTGCGGCGGAAATTTTCCCTGTGCTAAACTCTCTCATAAGAAAAAGAAATCTGGTACTGATTATTATAAGTCTTAGTTTCATTTACGAGGGTAATAAATTCATCATATTACTACAATTTTCTGTCAAATCCATTAATATGGTTGCAATATATTTGAAACATTATACGCATTGAAATTCAATACCGTATCACACACCTGAAATTTTATTCTAATCAAAAGACGAGACTTGCGTGTGTAACTCTTTCATCCGTTTCGCAGAATACACATACAGCTGGAGTCGCGTGGCTAGGTGTGTACTTAAAAGCACGGCATAAATTGTGGAGTATCGTTTGTTACTGCGAATTTGGTTTGACGTCTTTAATAACACGTTAATTGTTATTCTTATTAAGTAGCAGTTTCGGTGTTGCAGCGTACATTTGAGAAACTTGCAAGTATTAAGAATGCGGGGAAATTGTTAAACAGCATATTTTCATTCAAATAATAATAAAGTGTTTTGCCATTTTATATGTGACGTTAGCTCATCAAACAGACGAGATCGGACAGTTTACAATTCGTACACGCAACGAGGCTTCTTATAAATTAACCACAGTACTGCGTGCGCCTGGAAGTAATATAGTATATCGTTAACATAAATATTATTTGCCGCAAAAATTATTTCATCGCCAAAAAGATGGGTGGTTTTAATTAATAAATAACATTTCGCTTTGTTGCTGAATTGGGAAGGGACACTAATTAATACAATAAAAAAAAATATATACTGAAATTTGTAACAGATACAACTTCCATGTGCTACTTCTGTAACTGTTCCAGACGCTTCATTTTCCTACAACGTAAAGAAAAAGACCCAGAAGAAACGTAAACAAAGTCATTAAACAACTTGTTAATAACTTGCAGTGACTACTATGGCCAGTACAAAATAATATAGAACTTCCATGCAGTTATGTTTTTTTAATGAACTGGCATGGCTTCAAGACACAGCAACTAGGCCCACAGTAAAATTAACGCTGGTTACCTCGGAGCAGTTCATAGCCGAAATCACTCGCCTGCCGTCCTCCCAGCTGGTCGATTTCATAATTTATTAGGAAGTGTGATCTACGCTCCCCTTTCAGGAAATGCTGTGGCCGAAGCAGGAAAATTTGCAACGAGTTCGTTGCCCGGATGATAACTCGTTGAAGCGCCACAGGCCCCTTTCATTGTCTATTTGACCTATAGTCAACTAGTCATTCCAACACTTATCCGACTTGGTTTTTCGCATTAAGTATGCATTTTTACCTCAATGTTTGTTAAATTTTTCATGATCTTTTCTTGGTTTTTTTATTTCAAGGGCAAGATCACTTGAGTCAAAGTCTCTGGGGTCGAGGCAGTGGTGTCAAGGTCGTGGGGTCAAGGTCGTGGAGTATAAGTTGTAGACCAAGGTCATGGGTCAAGGTTAAGGTTATGGGCGAAACTTAAGGTCATGGGTCAAGGTCAAAGGGCAAGGTAGTTGGTCAAAACCATGGGCCATGTTTACAGCTCAAGGTCACAGGTCAAGATTATGGATCTAGGTTATGTTCAAGATCATGGCTCATGGGTCAATGTCATGGTCAAGGTCATGTGTTAAGGATATTGTCACTTAGTTGGTGAGGGGTTTAGGAGTGGTGTGGGGTGATGAGGTGGTTGAGGAGAGTGAGTGGTGTGTGTGGTGAGGGGGTTGATCGTGAGGGGGTTGAGGTTGAGTTGTGTAAGGTGGGGAGTAGTGTAGGGAGGTGAGGTATGTAGGGTGGTGATTAATGGTTCAGGGGATGGTGGTGAAGGGGTAAGCAAAGGGAAGGATGTCAAAGTTATATGTAAGTTGTATTTTTAAGAATTTTCTTGTAACTTTTCACAATTTTTTATTTTTGGGTGGGGGTGGTGTGGTGAGAGTGATGTTAACGTTCTATGTTCCTCAATTTTTATAATTAATATTTTGCTATAATTCTTGTTTTTATAAAAAATTTCAGGAAGTGGGACAGGTAATGGGGTTCGGTGAGGGTGGCGGGACGAGCGAATGGTAGGGCAGGGTAACACTGCATGTTCTACGAAGTTTTGAGATTATTTTTGCTCTTTTTCTCGATTTTTTGTGTAAAGAGGGTGTGAGGTGTGGGAGGTCAGATGAACTAGGGGAAGGGTAATACTAAATGTTCTGCGATTTTTAGAATTTTTTTTTTTCAATTTTGGTAATATTTCTAGATTTTTTACGATGGACAAAGAATAGGATTGGGTAACATTTATTAATTTATTTTTTTAGATGTTGTTTAGATTTTTTGCGATTTTTTATAACAATTGCCATTGAGGTGTTTGGTGGAGGGGGTGAGGTGTGGATTATGAGTGGTTAGGAGAGGGAAGAGGGAGGTAGCGGGGTGTGTACGTAGTAGGTGCAGGATTTAGGTCGGGGGAGAGGAGCAGTGTCCACCGATTCTCCCTGGTCCGCTGGACCTGACTTGGAGTCGCGAATACTCCTCTACTGCTCTGAGGATTAAGGGGCTCTTTCTGCTAAGAGCGTTGACTCCTCTTGCTCTCCTGAGGATTTTTCGACTCTTGCTTCGAGGATCTTCGGATCTGATTTCCTAATTTTTCCATTTTTTTTTATCTTGGTGAAAAAAGTGATTTATTGGGTAAATAATTAATTCCGGAAGTGATTTTTGGGGTGAAACAGACAATATTGTCGATAACATGACCGTACCAGGCCGCCGGCGGGTCGCGCCTGTGACGTCATTGCGAACGGATCCTGAATCCTATCCCTGAACCCTGTGCCAGAAGGAACTCGCCTACACTACTATACCCATTCTCCGCACGAGGTTCCTAGAACGGGCTCGTGTCTGACTGGCTACTGCGTGCTGCAGAAGATTAAGTGTTGGCTAGGCTACCGGCTGGCGAGTAGGTTACCAGTCTCTCGTTGGCAAACGGCGTTCCAACATATTGCTGGTCAGTGACGCCGGTTTGCTGGCTTGCGACTGGACTTCGTGGCATAAACGGTTCTGTTTCACCACTGTATTCTTTCTTAACAGACTGGCGGGGCCGCGGTGGCTGAGCAGTTAAGCTTGCTCGCCTCCCAACCACGGCGAACCGGGTTCAATCCCCGGCCGGGTCACTCCGGATTTTCACACGTGGGAATCGTGCCGGACGATACCGCCGCAGGTCGACGGGTTTTCTCGGTTATTTCCCGTTTCCCCCACCTCTTCATTCCGGCGCTGTTTCATACTCACCTCGCTATCACCTCGCTTCACCCTCATCGGCTCTCAAGACCTCGCTGTTAAGAGCCTCTTCACTTCACTCAGTTAACAGACTGGCGACTGGTGACGTGGTCTTTAGTGCGCCACTCAACACTGGTGTCCACAGCAGGCTGCTGCGTTCGCGTCGATTTCAGTTGATCTAAGGGGGTTGTCTGCCCCACAGGCGAACCTATCAGTCGGCTGACCGCGTCACTCGAACATCAAGAGTTTTCGAAATAGCGGGGCGGCTACATGTACATCGACTACACCTACATCGACTACACCTACATCGACTACACCTACATCGAGCTGCATAACCGATGATAACAAGGAGAAGCGGGCTGCAGGAAGATCTCGCCCACTCTCAAGCAACCGCCTGGGGACAACGTTCTTTTACAATGGGATTGCGAGTCCCACCTGCTCGTCTTTTATCTTTCGCCTTCGTACACTTGCTAACAATACATGTTATATACACTGTATGAATTATGTATTTTCCCTCCTGGCGTGGCGAACCCACCCAGCATGTCTGCCGTCATGGGTTTCCTCCGGCGGCCTCGCCGGCTTACCATGACTCTACCACGGGCTTAGTCCTAGTTTAATTGGAGGGGAGGGGAGGGCCAGACTGCAAACGCTGGCTTGGCACTCCAAAACCTCACTGGGCGGATTGATGCATGTTCCTCCAACACCCAGTGTTTGTTTGAAGAGCGTTTAGGCCTAGGGCCCGGCACGTACCTAGAACCTGCTTACCCATACCTACCCGTACTAACTCCAGTAGTTAGCCTACTAAAATACTGTGCGCCCCTTCTAGGCCGCCAAAAAAAATAATAAATTAAAATTCTTAACAGTGGTGTCGGTACCATTTCCGGTTAAAGGGGGAGGAGGGGGACAAGATCTTTCGTAGAGAATTTGGCACCCTTGGCGCTGCAAAATGCACCCCTCCCCAAAAATTTTGTTTTGAAATCAATTATGACTATATTATACACACATAGCTTACAATCCACACATTTTGACAAAAAAAATTATGCCAATATAAATATAACGATTTAATATTATTACTAATCTAAATTTATATATATATACATACGTAACGTATGAATTCTAAACGACGTTATTTTTCTTGTGGCGCCCCCTCGAGAAATCTTTGGCAACCCCTAGTGAGACATTTCCTTGCACCCTTTTTTTTTTCGACACCCCTTATTCTTAACCGTTTCGGTCGCATCTTCCTTATGTTTGTGAATTTGCACGTGGATAAAATGATCTGCATTGTACGCAAAACAAAGCAGTGTCAAATGAGAGAAGTCTCGCGTGGTTGGAGGCACCATTCCTCGTTGAGGCTACATTACAAATTCTTAAACACCAGCAGCTGTTGCTGTGATTTCAAACGCAAGGACATTTTTATTGGTTCCGACATAGATGGAGCGTTATACTGGTAAGTAGTAGAGCTCCTAACAAATTATTTGTTCATTGTAAACTCCTCAAGCTGTACATTTATCCGTGACCAAAATGGTTAAGTAAAGAATGAGTACTTTTAAAATAAACCTCTGAAAAAACAAGCACTGTCCATGACTACATATTTGCTACTGTGCACGCCGAAATGCAGGTTAAGTCAACAGCGAATTAATAAAAGAATAGTTCTAAGGCTTGACGTTGCATTGCGGGCGAAATTACAATTTAAAGCGTCCTAAGTCTGTGTTTGTTTGACACTCGTAAGGAAACGTATTTGCGTGTTATTAACACAATTTTTTTATATAAATTATTTAATGGGTTCTACCTGCATGACGAGTAAATAAAGTGAGACGGCCCATAGCAACGTTAATCGCACATGTAGCGGAAGACTACAAAACGAGAAGAAAAGGAGATCATAAGCAGGGCATTCAAAACTGCTCAATTAACCGTGAACGGTCTATACTGTGTGGTATAGTCTATTAGCAGTATCTTCACACTTTTTGAATCAAACGTTTGAAAAATCACTCTATGCATGACGTGTTTGACTGTTCCGTTTATACGTCACGTATCACAATCGTTTTACACTTGCGTAAAAATAAAAATACCTTATTTTTTTATTAAATTGAATTTTTACTTATATTTTAAGTGTAAATTGTATTATTTCACTTGTACTTAAGATAAATAAAAACAGGGTGAAAAGAGATGTGTTGGTAATGCCTAGTAAGAAATAGTGCTCGCGCACGAGTCCCGGTGCGTTGTCCCTCCGGCGCGACGTTTTGGACTCGTCAGCGCGATGCGGAGGAATACATAGTTCGAGAGCGGAACTGGCGCGGGGGCTTCACGGAAGTCGGGAGTGACTCGCGAACGGAACGAAACAAGCAAGACGCGACTCACCTTCGCTCCGGTCCGGGTCGTCTCCGGGCAGGGGATGCGCGCCGGCGTCCTGCCAGTAGTTGCGCGAGATGAAGAAGGCGCCGCAGTAGCCCTTGTGGCAGCCCACCGTCGTGTTGCAGTTGGACGCCGCCTCGCACAGGCAGCGCACGCACACCGCGTTCAGGTTCGAGATGAACACCCCTGCCGTCACACACACACACACACACTCCGTCACCACTTGCCGTCCGCTTGGAAGTCCTCGAGCCTCGGCTTCAGCCCTTTCGCAGCGATTCTTCGTTTTTCGCGTCATAATTTCGGGGTTTCGGTTTTTGTGCTTGAATTAGTGTTATATGCTCGTTGTGGAAAGTCGAGAACTTGTTACTAGATTATAATAATGTTCTCGAATTTTTTACAACAAGCAGATAACTCACAGTTAAAATTACGCACAAAAATATTAAACAACTCGTAAAATGTAAATGTCCTATACCCGTACACTGCCAGTGATTGCTGTGAGTTCGAAATTATGACGCGAAAACGAAGAAATTCTGCCGAAGGGGTGAAGCCGACCCGACCCTTTAGGCCTGTTGGCTAAAGGGAAATTCATGTTAATTAAATTCGGTTTTTTGGAGTTCCTGTTCAAGATGGATATATACCACCATGAACATTTTTGAGCAGGAAAATATGTGCTTCTTGCCTGTTAATGTATAACCTGTTTCCTGGAAAAATCAGAAAACTTTACAATTAAGTAAAAATCAATGAAAAATAAACTGTTATATTTACCTCAATACAGAGCTTGATTGTATAGTTTTAACAAAATGAGGTTTTGTTTCAAGTTAATGTATTAAAAATTGGCTTTAAAAAATTAATTTCATTAACATGTATTTGCCTTTGCCAAATTCTCACTGCTTTCAAATCAGGCAACAGCTGGTCATCAACAAATTCATCATTTTTAGTTTGTACGAAATATTGTTTAAATTATACATATATGAATGAAACTTACAAATACTCATACCTCGTACTAAAAAAAAGTGTACCACATAGGTTCGCATACTCAACTGGCATGCCAATATCACAATTTTAATGTTTTTGGGACGTAAGTGTAATAAAACTAACTCACTTACAGAAATGAGATAATTCACATTTAAATATGCTTCTATGAGTTACTTCAAGAAAAGTTTTCGCAATTTTCATAAATTGCTTAAAATAAGGAAATGCTTTGCGTGCTTTTTATTTAAGCATAGTTCATGATTTTTTTTCGGAAAATAATTTTGCTAAGCATACCTTCAAACTAATTAAGACATGAGCATTCAGTAACCCATGTAAAAAAATTTTGTGGACGTTATCGTTTATTATATTTGTACCCCCCCCCCCCCCCCCCCCNATGATAAAACATTTATGCGATATTCAAATTTTTTATGGGAGGAAAGGGAAATTACAAGTAGTGGTGTCTAACATTTGAACGGTGTAAAAATATAAAACATTTAATTTTTGTTACCAGCGCCCTTAAAGCGCTCGTCTACCTGACACACGCACTGGGTTGCAGTGTGTTTGTAATACACGTTATAAAAACAAACTAAATCACGTGTTTACAATATGCTTGTACACGAAGATAAATATCACTTCAGATCAGGGTGGGATACAACTTTAAACAGATCACGCTTATTGCAGACAATATTTTGAAGCTCCTCAACATGGCCATTTGCAGACTGTTATATCTTAACTGTGGGCGAATTCCTGCGGAACCACTGTACGGTCCAGGGCTGGACTTCGCTACACACTTTCCATTAATGAAACATCAGGGCCACCGCGTAAAGTCTAGTGGACACGCAGCACGACGAGAACGCTGCACGCCAGTCCGCACAACCTTGCGCGTAGTGGCCATGGCGCGCTTGATGCTCGTGGCAGTGTCACCCTTATCGCTCCCACGCTTCTCGGCCTCGACCGTGGAAAACACGCCCAGATAAACGAGCACTTGACACATTCAGACCCAGCGTTCACAGCTGTGGACGTAACGCGCACACACACTGAATCTGAATCAGTGATTTTGATCAGTAGAATTATTTGACTGAATCTTTAGTTAATGAGCTGTTATCTTCTGGCGAATCAGAGAATGCGCTGAAGTTTTACTGCCACGTCAGCGCAATTTACTAGGAATCAGCAGAAATCACTGTTCAATTAACTAAAATGATCAGTAGAACTTTACTGATTCAAGTGAAGCAGTTTTAACATATCTGAAGTCAAATTCGCTGATTTGAAACCGTTTTAACTGTTTCGATTTTAGAGTGCAGGAAGGTTATATTTGGCCATAACTGAACATTAAAAGGCTGAATACGCAATGGGTCCTACTGTCCTAGGTTACGAATGGTTCTTATTTCTACAGGCGAACACAAAGCCTACAACTCATTTGTTATACCAATGAAACAAGTGCTGAGCTGGCTTTAAGTACAGCACGCATTATAAGAATGTCTTACCTGCAACATCTGAAACCATAAATTAAATTTAGCTCGAAAGGGCTAAAACATACTGTTATACCTATTTGTATCATTCCCTCATATGCAAAACTAACACTGTCATCGACCCTGTTACTTATGCATATGTGAATCAACTGGAACTGTGCGATTATTACGAATATGTAGGCCTATATGTTATTAATTTTTTAATTACTAATTACTAGGGGCAGTGATATTTCGCGAAAAGATTTTGAGACAAGATACAGTCCAAAGCACTGTAGGGCCGTCCAGATTCTTTGATTGGCTAAACAATGTTCTGGCCTGTGTTAACAGTTTGCGCACGAATCACGAAGTTTCAGTGTCGGAGTTACTTAGTCCTGAGTGGCTTGGTCAAAGACGAACACGGCACCAGCAGCCAATGGAGATACAACAACAGCTGAGGTGTGCATATAGTATTGAAGTCTACTGTGTGCTCCGATTTTTACGCGAAAAGTCACTGGCCCTACTAATTACATAATATGCACAAACCAAAAATAAATAAACATACAGTGTCCGAAAGAAAAAATAATAAGTTAAAACATGTGCATTGTCCCGAAATATGAATAAATCATTTTCATATGACGTAAACACGCCTGTCTTCTTCGAGTACATACTGCTTACCTAACCTACTTGGAGCACGCCAGCGAGTGCGGTCGTTGGAATGGTTTAAATGCAGTTATTGTAAAGGCTGCGTCCACACTTGAGCCCTTTGCTCGCACGAGACACATGAACATACGGGAACATTCGTGCGGAGGAAATTCGTTGTCGCGAACGACGACGCATTTTCGTGCTGCACCTTGCTGCTCAGGTCGTTTCCGCATTCGAGGCAAGCCGCCCACCGCTCAGCCTCAACGACGGATGTGATTGCGGCCGGAAATGTGTTCCTAACGTGTTCATTGCCGAATGAAAATTGGATACGAAACGGAATGAATGGGTGAGACGACTGCAAGCAGTCCACAGCGGTGTTCAACGAACTGTTAAAAACTGCCTGATAACCAACATTTCAAATTTTTGCAAGAAATACATCTGGAGATTTTAAATTTGTATAACTGTAGCTCGACAGAATATCGAAGGGGAAAAAAAGGACACACGATTAAGATATACTGTACCTGTCAAGATCTGTATGCGTGTTGCTTCCACAAGTGCTCGCGCAACAGCAGGCAGTTAACTCATAAGACGTGAGGTAGATTGAATTTAATATTTTACACATGGCCTCAATGTTGTCTCTCGCACTGCCAGCGCGACGGTCAAAATAATCAAAATAATTGTGATCAGTGACGTGGGAGTTCGTTTGTGTTCTGTTTTCGAACACTCTTTCTAAGAAAAAATTGCTTGAGATTAGTACATCCTGGTTACACCAAACCTTGGCCAGACAACGGCAGTTCACTACGATGGCCACGAAGAGCTGGCGAGTGTTCTATATACGTCATACATTCACGCTGAACGCTGGAAATCGTTGAGACCCTTGTTGGAAACGTCTAGGAGCTGTGAATATGGTCGTAGCCAGGATACCGGCCCCCTTAAAAGCAATAGGCATTAAGTCTCCTGGGCCATATTGTTTAGCTTATTTTTTAAAAAATCATTTCTGATTGTTACTTTTCTAATCACCGTTCTCGTGAAACTAGGGCGATTGAAAACATGCACTGAAATTCAAACTCAATGTAACATGAGCATGAAGCCCATGGTAGACAATTGTTTACATGTTGCACACTGCGAGACTCGATGCCCAGCGAGCTTCCTGATTGGTAAATCGTGCTACTGCTCTACGTTATGATTGGTTCGCATCACCTATCACCGGATGCGAAGCCTAAAGTCCCAGGGGACCTGCTATCAAAGCCTTGTGTGCGAGCCTGGATGGAGGTTCCGGTGGAATAACCTGTCGCACGTGACTTGCTGCCACGCAAGTAAACACAGGTGCGTTTGTTTTGATTTCACTTCTGCAGCTGCGATTCCAGGACGGATTTCACTCGCAGTATCCTTCAATGCATGAAGCTATAATTTTTTTTTGTGATAGCTGGATTTTTTGTGTTACATAAACACGGATGTCTGCAACGATTTTCACATAACGCTGATATAGCGTCAGTAGCCCACGTTTTCGCGGATTTTTGTTTACTCCTTACGGTACTCTTGTTTATTGGCCTCTGAAACCTTACTCTGAAAACCAAGAACAAAACAACATCTATCGTCAATACCGTCAATATCAACCTTCTAGGAAATCATCCACTGAGAATTGCTCACGACTAATTACGCAAACGCCTACGGAAACGGCCGGCAATCGGCTAAATCTTCCATAGAACGATCCTTACCAGCGACCATGCAAGCTTGCACGGAATCTTCCAAGGAAATTTTCATCGTGAGGGAGAAAAAAAAATTGATGAAGCGCTACGGGCGACGACAACCGGCGTATGTATAGTGATATCGCCTCTACGCAAACACCACTGAACTTGCGTGCAGTCTTTCCGTCCGTCGGCAACTGACCGGAATGTTACTTAAAGCGGCGACCCTGTAAATGTATTGGATGTGACTTTTTAGCAAAGTTCACTGAAAGCTTCTATCGTAGTTTCTCATGCATCCGGTTAGTATATTATGAGATTTAACGATCTGAAAAAATCCGTTTTTAGTTATGTTGGAGGGCATTAAAATAATGTTTTTAATGTGCGTCATGTCTTGAAAGTACCATTCCGTCATCATATGAAATGTACTTCTTTTCATTGGTGAACCTATTTCGGGCACGTTTAATAGTTCGTCAAAAATGGCATTTTTCAGAAACGCTGCAACGCATTTCAAGCGCCGTGTAGACGACCGCCTTAAGGCTCGTCTTCACTTCTTTTACAGAAATGCTTCCTTTTCGCGTCATAATTTTGGACTCATAGTACTGATGACACTGTACGATTATAGAAAATTTTCATTTTACGAATTGTTTAATATTTGTGTGCTTAAATTTAATTGTATGTTGTCTCTTTGTTGAAAAAGTCAGGGGCATATTTATGTTGTTACATTGGGACGCCTTAGGGGCGTATCTGAGTTCGTGATGGATGGAGGTCTTAATAAAAATAAAATAACTAAATTTTGTTTCTAATTTATTTAAACAACTGTTATTTACATAGCATTAAAATATCTGTCTCCACTAGTACTCTTTTTATTTAACAGTGAGCGCAATATTTAATGCCTATATCAAACTTCTTTCTTAATGTCTCTTTTTGGTTACAGTCAATTAACTCATACTTATAATTAACACGTGTTCGGTCTATCTGTTGCCACCAATTGTAATGCCTTTCACTCGCGCATCTAGTCCAATAGTCCAGCCTGCCAGCCGCACTCTTCACTGCTTGATACTAGCAGTCGCAGATCTCCCTTCGCTGGTCACTTCTCTCTCTGCTCGTCGTCTATCGCTCGGAACTCAGTCACTCATTCACTCATCAACTACAACTCAACTTGCGGCCCGGAGGCCTGTCGTGATATTTATACCGTTCGGCCTAACCATCTGGAAGGTTCAACGCACCCCGAGTCGCGCTGAGAGAACGAGGTCAGTAATTCAGAGCATTCTTAAGGTAAACGCAGAAATCAATACAACCAGGGTTAGCAGCGTGCACCTAAAAAAGGGATTATCGTGTCGGCTCGCTTCCTGTAACAGATACCCGGCCTATCGCTCACCTGTACATTCAAAACAATCCCTTGACTCGCTGCCGCCGCTATCGCATTAGGACTCTCTGTCCTCTTCGCTTGCTCGCGCGGGGCGGGCCAACGTCTGCGGCGCGGACCAGCGATACGTAACAATATTGTATCAATAAGTTCCTGCCTTTTTGCAAGCAGGAAGCAATGTGGAGAAAATTAAATAGTGAAGCGTTAAATAACTAGTAAATTGTAATATAATCAAACATTTACAATAATACCTACAAAATTATGACACGAGAACGAAGAATTGCTGCATAATAGGCGAAGCCGAGCCTCAAGTTCTTGGCCAAACGTTTCGGGTAGCAAAGCATCAGATATGGTGACAGTGACAAAAAAAATTCTTGAAGTTTGCGAATCCCACTGATTTCCGAATACTACCGGGAAATCCATTGTTTCGTGAGGACACATTTATGTTATATTAGTTTACTGTTTGCGGGGCAGCCAGTAAAAATTGAAGTTATCCCCGAACTGAGCAAATTGCAAGTTTTATTCGTTTAATCTCTTCAGCAACGCTCGTTGGGGCTGTAGGAACTTTCATGTACTCCATTGTGTATTGAAGTGACGCAGAACAGCCATAAACACGAGAGTCTAATTGCCGCGGCGGTCGACATCTAAGAGATAAATTGCCATGATACGCGACCCGTTAAGAGAACTGAACACAGCGTGACGTTGGGTTTATTTTTTCACATTTATCTTCTGAGAGATAAATCGGCCGGCTCCGTTGTAGCTGCGCTGTTCATCGCGTTCGCGTTGCGTAAGTGCGTAAGTGTTACGAAATAACCGTCATCCACCAGCTCATACACACGTACACACGTCGGATTCACTGGGAATCCGTTTTCGGAGGGAGGGGGGGCTGCCAAATTGCGCTCTCCCCCCACCAGAGTGATGCGCAAGTGTCACTCTGGTTAAACCCAGCGCCAAATGAAGGAAAGTTACCCGTCCCCTCTCTACTAGCACTTTTTCCTATCATAATAAAGAGCATGATTCCTATCCTCTGTCTCCTGTAGCATTTTCTGTTAAGCATGATAATGCATGAAACAATTTTTAATTCTTTCCTGTCGAAAGGGTTTGTAAGGTGACTATGCCGGTTTTTCCCTTTCTCTTCTAATTATAGTTTAGCTATAAGTACACTTAGGGAGTTTGTCATGGCCACAATCTGTCCATGGCAGCCCAATCCCTCTTTGCCGTGATGCATGTCTCCTTGCATGAAACTCCCTTCCTTGTAGGCGTATGGGGCTTAGCCCTGAGACGCACTTAACTCCCGTCCCTACCGCGGGCTCGTATAACACTTAGTTTTAGAGTAGTTAGTAAAAAAAAAAAATACATACGTCTCTTTCTTAACGCCGCTTTGCTCCGACACGGCGATTTCAGCCGACGGGCAAGCAAACAGGATAACCACAAAGATGACCACCGGACGCCGTGCTCGAAAGTGAAAGTCGAAATATGAATAAGATAGAGTCTGCGTGGTTTGGACAACTCCGCAAAAAAATGACCGTCTAGCCATTTCCTTTCGGTGACCTTGAATTCTGCGGCAGCGTGCGCGAGTTCACGTGTGTCTATAGTCCACTGACGGTTACTTCACACTTTTCTGAAGCCCTGCTAAAGTTCTACTTCCGGGATATTCCTCAGCCTCGTGTAAACAAGGCTTAACCCAGTCTAGAAAATTACAACGGAGTGACAACGTACCGCATTCGTGCGCATTCAGCGTAATAATATTTTGCATTAGAACTATTTCTTACCAGGCATTACCAACATACCTATTTTCTCGCTGTTGTTTACAACATCAATTATGAATCTAATAATATAATTTATAGACAAAATATAAATTACATTTTAATTTAACCAAAAGTAAGGTACTTTTGTGTTAACATAAATATAAAACGCTTGCGTACATAGCATATTTAGGAAACAACCAAACACGCTATAGGCCTACGTAGGGTGATTTTTAGAATGTTTGATTCAAAAAGTGTGAATAAACCGCGAATAGACTATATACTTTATCCGCGGCAGCAGAGATAAACATTGTCAGAGACAAGTGAAAACCATTGGCTGGCTGGTCGGTGCACAGTATGATTGCGGTAGAAAATAGTTGCGACGAAATTTTGTATTTTAACGTCGAACGTAGCAATATACATTAGTTAAAATAACCGTTAAATATTTATAATATTTAAAAACTTGTACTGCCGAAACAGCATTACACTCTTGAAATATTTTTATTCGTCGTTTTGTTTCGTGGCAAAAAAAAAAAAAAGTACCACGTAACCGGTGTTGTGCAAGATGCGGACGTGATGTGTCGGACTGTATGTTTCACCGAGGATCCAAAAAAAAAAAAAAAAGGTAGAAAGTCTTTACAAATCAGTATCACGTAGAAAAGAGTGATCACTATTGGATGCAGCTTCATTACAAATACGTAACGAAAATAAGTGTTGTTTTTTTAAAACGTGAAAGAGAAAAGAGGGCGTGTCTCTGAATAATGATTGGTTACGACGCACACGTTGGTGGCCTGCACACGCAACCAATAAATAAAAATCATCCGGGCGCGGACAGGCGGAGTAATAGAAGCCACCATCTTGGAATGGATAGAGTAATATACATCTCGGACGGAGCAGCTAACCCTTTTGCTATTCCGCCATCAAGTTGATACTTTTGAAACAAACCTTTGAAAAATTCCCTGCATGTAAACACATACAGTTAGTCCTTAAAAAAAAAAATAGCACTGTAATATTAGTAGCAAATATTTTAAAAATAGTTGTTTGTCTTAATATTTTGTTAAAAGCAAATGATTTCAACTGACGGCCACGTAAATTGTTTCCTGTTGATTTCTTCTCCGTTTTACACACGATACGTTAGAGTAAGCAGGAAGTGGTGTAATAGTCACGTGTTTATGCTTCCGACAATGTTGTCGTGCCACTCGATGGACGCAGTACTAGTGATTGTTACGCCTGCGTCAATGTTAATGTTTACGTTTTACAAAAGTCTACATAACAGAAAGACAAAAATATCAGTGTTGAGGAAAATAAATGTCAACTTAAACGGAAATCGAATACAGTAACCAAACGACTGCACTATAGAAGTGCCATGGTCCAACAGATATCCCAGTTTTTTTTTCTGCGTGGGACTAATCAAAACGTTCATTTCGGGGAAAGGATAATGTTTTAGATTGGTAACGTTGACAAAGAGTTCCCGGGATACTCAGGTGGCGAAGCGGTAAAGTTGGAGATGGTCAGCGGCCAAATTCTTCAGCGATTGACCGAGTAGGCCTCACATGGTCCGGAGTCCTCCACAGTTGGGAGGCTCTATCCTTTTCAGAATTACGGAGCTTTACTGTGCGACGTAAACCACGAACGTTAATTTAATTCCTTTATTTTTTTTCCTAATACCGTTTAGAACGAGGCCGTGGTGGTGTAGTGGTTAGAGTACTGGCCTCCCACCTAGGCGAACCGGATTCGATTCCTGGCGGGGTCGCCCCCGGATTTTCGCATGTGTGAATCGTGCCGGACGATGCCGCTGGTCGGCGGGTATTCTCGGGGATCTCCTGTTTCCCCCACTCCTTCATTCCGGCGCTGCTCCATACTCACCTCGCTTCACCCTCATCTGCTCTCAAGACCTCGATGTAAAGAGCCGCCCAAATCTCTCCACTCTCCATTTGGATCACCTAAATCTGTAACGTTTTCAGTGTATCGGTTCCGTTTTACGTTACGGCGGCGTGTTAAATTCGATTCCGGGTAACAGAAAACATATTTCAATAAATGGTCGTATTTATACAACGTATATAAATGGTGGATTGTAGCACCTGGGTAGCGTAGAGAAGTGAAAACTGTGATGAGAATGTACGGGATATTTTGTACTATGTGAACCGGCGTCGTTGCAGCGGCGTCATGAATCTAGCATATGATCGCGCGTGGGTGGCAGATACGGTGGTAAAAAATGCCGCGATTGCTAAAGTTGGTTCGCAGACGCTGAGCAATGTGCAAGGTGCGGCGTGCGGGCCGTACGCTAGTGAATGGTCGGTCGACACTTTGAACATATGTTTAAATCCCACACGCCTAACAAAGTGTTGTAGACTCCTACTGTGGACCCCTCGCTCGCCTCTTACATATATCTGTACTGTAGAGTGATGTCTCTAGTCTGTCCACGGTTTCTTCACACTTTTTGAATCAAACCTTCGAAAAATCACACCCTGTATGACATGCTTGGTTGTGTAAAAAATACGTCACGTATCACAATGGTTTTATACTTGTGTTAACATAATAAAACTACTTTATTTTGTATATAAATCACAGAATTTAATTCATAACTGATGTGAATACAGAAAGAGAGAAACTAGGAGAGTCGGTAAGTCCTAGTAACAAATAGTTCTCATTATTAAACTGAGCGCGCACGAATTCGGTTCGTCGTCCCTTTGGTGTAATTGTCTAGACTCGGTTAAAGTTTGTTTAATTGAGGCGGAGGAATATCGCGGAAGTTGAACTTTAGCAGGGCTTCAGAAAAGTTTGAACTAGCCGTGAATGGGCCATATTTATGTGTACCGTCATTACATGATGAATCACACGCGGAATTTGACAACGTATAATATACCGTCTTCATCACAGCGTTACTATGTGGGTGCGGCGCCCAGCGCACCTTCCTACGCCACGTTCATGGCGCAGCTCAGACCAAACGATTAGCCATATTAAAACTAACCCGTATATTTTAGCCTCAGTTTTTATTTCTGTACGCAACCCCGGTGTTACAATCCGCCGTTATTTACCAGACGCACGCGTGAAATATTTCTTTAGGCGAGGAGGCGTCACATTAAGTACGTTCATTCCGCCTCTGCCAACAAACCGGCATTCAAGCGGAGAAATTATATATATACGTATGACTGACAGACTTGTAGAATTGGCAATAGGACCCAGAGGCGAAGCGAAGGGGGGGTGATATGGGTGTTGTAACTCACTCCCCCTTCCTCATGAATGAAGATTTGTGCACAGTGCTTACCTATAAAGCATACCAAAATTGCCAAAAATTGGACTCGTCGATACAGTTTCTACACAGTCTTCGATCAATATTCCTACATTATAAAAAGTCAGGAACTTCTATTAACACTTCATATCGTAAAATGTTAAATCAAAAATGATCGACGTGCAATACTCTCTACGTAATTTTCCTAATCCTGGTCGTCTGCATCACTGAGTTGACTGGCTTGCGATACGCGCTCTTTACACTTTGAGGGAGGAACAGATTTACTGGCAGTTAAAACAAGCCAGGAGTGAGTCACCTACGTTCACGATTGCGTGGCAATCAGTTCTGTTGTCTCTGTTTCCTCACCCACAACCGACCTACTGGTTCACACACACACTCACCGGACACGCTTGCTATACTGAACAATGTTCGTTACTGACCTTCTCTCTGGCAATATAAAACCGAGTTGGAAGTATCCCAGTCAAACGTCATTTCCCATGTATAGGGCCAGTGACTTTTCGCGTAGAAATCGGAGCACACAGTAGACTTCAATACTATATACACACCTCAGCTGTCGTTATACCTCCATTTGGGTGCTGGTGCCGTGTCCGTCTTCGACCAAGCCACTCAGGACTAAGTAACTCCGACACTGAACCTTCGTGATTCGTGCGCAAATGGTTAACACGGGCCAGAACAAATTTTAGCCAATCAAAGAAGCTGGACGACCCTGCAGTTCTTTGGACTGTATCTTGTCTCGAAATATTCTCGCGAAATATCAATGCCCCTACCTATGTAGAATAATAAACAATCCGTCCTGATCATTTGAGTAATTTACACTCTAAGCGTTGCTGACGTAACATCGCGTTGCAGAAAACCTTATGATAACTGCTGGCGAAAAATAATTTCTTCACCCGTTTCTTCAAGTAACGTGGATGTCGTAATGTTACGGCAAACTCCACACAACCCAGTTAAACCGAGGCGACGTAAACTTACGTAGGCAGCGCTCAGCGTGTCAAAATAAAAAATTGTCATCGAAACGTAGGAAGAGGAATAAATATGTTGCCACGAAATGTTTTCGCGATAAACCGCTTTCTCCAGCGAACAGGAAGCTTTCACAGATTCAACCGTGAAAACGAGGAAAATAATGTCCAACCAGCCACCGAGGCCTTCAAGAGCCGGAGATCAAAGGTCAATACAGGCTCGGCATTGGAATGTCTGAACGTCTCTACGTACAAGGCACTGGACAGGCGTGCAGTCATTTATTCGACGACTCCTCTCCACGGCGATTTCAGCGGTGACGCATCATTTGGAGGCGAAATAAAAAAAAAGAATACAATATTGGGTTGCAGTACAGAACTGTCGTAAAGACACAAGTTTTAGAGATTTTTCGCTCATGAGAAAAAAATATGCACACAGAGGTTTAGTTGAGAGATTTGGGGGGGGGGGGAGGTTCTTAACAACGAAGTCTTGAGAGCCGATGAGGGTGAAATTAGGTGAGGATGGAGCAGCGCCTAAATGCAAGGGCGGGAGAAACGGGAGATCCCCAAGAAAACCCGCCGACCAGCGGCATCGTCCGGCATGATTCCCACTTGCGAAAATCCGGGAGTGACCCGTCCGGGGATTGAGCCCGGTTCGTGGGAGGCGAGCAGTCTAACCGCTCAGCCGCCGCGGCCCCTATCTTTACTGGTTGAAATGCGCGAGGCAGGTTTGCAGTCCAGTATTTTTTTATATAGGAACTTGCCATTTTCGCGTTATTTCACACCAGCAGACTAAACTCTAAGATGTATGTTCGTCTGACTTCCGGATATGGTCGACAACATGTGTTACACATACCAAAGTCACTTTAAGCCAACAGTTTAGACTCAACGGTTGATCAGCCAATCTCCAGTAAAGAGGTCACAAAGGTTAATGACTCCTTATGGATGCAAGCCTCGAGTGAAGACACGAGCTTCGCTCAAGTAGATACAGGACACCGACGTACAGCATGTTACCAAGAGAGCCTTGCAAAGTAGAGGTGACATCGCTGTCATTCTTTGAAAACCACCTTCATTTTTGATTCCGAATGTTGTAGATAAAAAATTGTTTTCTATTCGTGCTGCAGCTACTTAGCTGACGATGAACTAGTTTCGTTGCCTCAACCAGTTAACTGTAGAGTTTGTGCTCGGACGTATAAATATGAAACTTTACATAACCTGGAACGTAAGTACGGTTTACCAATCAGTAATCGGCAGGAGAGAACACTGGGTACTGAGGCTGGCAGTGTACACTACTGGTCGAAAATAAGCTTCCTGTGTGCAACGTACACGATAATGTACACCGGGTAGGAACGGATTAAATGTGCTGCCCAAGGTCACCCTTATTACGACATCGGTTCTGTCTCACACAAAAAAAAAACTCTCCCATGAGGAACTTTTAATTTGACGGCGCTCGGAAA
Organism: Clitarchus hookeri; assembly: GCA_002778355.1. Lineage (NCBI taxonomy): Eukaryota > Metazoa > Arthropoda > Insecta > Phasmatodea > Phasmatidae > Clitarchus > Clitarchus hookeri. Next base: position 169,615 of record NQII01003574.1, read on the forward strand.
CACAGACTAAAGATGAGGTAGACGGATTTTCTTCTTTATGCGCATGTCGCCAACATTGACTCGTATCGCTAATGCAACTTTCAAAGTCACGTGGTCGACAGTGACGTACGCGTGTGTATAAACCGTTGTCCGCGGTATGCTGAGCACTTCTGAAAGCCCTGCTTGGTATCTGCTTGTATGAGCTTATTGTTATCTTCCAACATATGTATAATTAACATTGCCATGGGCCTGATCACTTTCTTCATGCATCGGCCGAGTAAAACTGAGGAATTATTATGAAAGTAAATATTTTACTACTTTAATCATTCATGCACTTATATGCATTTTAAAATAAACGGAATAATTTCAGTATTCACAAATGTTGACCTAACATTTGTAATCCAACGTTAATACAAGGAACTACTTTTCCTCCGTCGTTACCAAATTTACCGGGCGCATGCCAGACAGCGTGGTCGTTAAAATACATGCCGGTAGGGGCCGTGGCATTTTTCAAAGGTTGGTTTCAAGAGTGCTCAAATAACCGTGAACAACCTTTATACCAGTGGCGTAGCCTGAAATTTCTCAAGGAAGGTTGTTAAGGTAATTAAAAGGAAGGAGAGAAGTTTACACCGGCGATAGCGGTGTAATTGAATATATATTTAATGCAGACGCAGGTGTTAATTTGGACAAATACTGCGAGAAAATTACTTTACTATGTAATAAAATGCCACATAGTTTCAGGCAATTCCATATTTTTTATCAAAACTAAAGGGATATCAATAACATCATTACTAATTGATGAAAACCTCAGCGGCAAGGGGGTGGGTAGGAGGTGTGATTACAACCTCCATATTTCCCCTCTGACTACACCCCTGATGAACACATTTGTATTTTCATCAGACCCGCTCTTTAATTTCAGTAAAATAATTTGACTAACTTGAATATACTCTAGCTGCATTAAAATTTGGTTGGAAGAACATCTCAAAGCACTTACTTATATAAACAGAGTTCTAACATCAGATCATTCTCACGTTGTGTGTGGCAATGCTATTGGCAGGAAATCAGTCCGATGCTGTAACACAAGAGTAGCCACTGCGCAGCTCTCTTGCGCATTCCACCACACTTTCCCTCTTACGTCATTAAGCACTCATCCCTTCTCAGCTAAAGGTTTAACTACAGGTACGCTCAGGGAAGTACGCCAGTCTCCAGATGCTCTTCGCTTCGGAGCTGCGAGTCGGCAACAACCTCGAGGAGGAGCTCGCCTCTCCAGAACGACGTTTAACTTTGTCAGTCGCGGCATACACCCCTGGATACCGTGGCCGGCCAGGAAACAGGTCATCTCGAGCACAGTCCCTAGTGGGTCAGCGGCCGCAGTAAAGTGCACCGTATAAAAATAATCTGTAGCCACACTGCAAAATAAATAAACACACTCCTGGAGTTTTCCCGGTCTACTTCCACCTCCCACCCTCCTCCCCTCGGGGGCGGAGCTGGTCGGGGTTACGATGCTAGCTGGTAACCAAGCCTTGCCACCCGGTGCATGCCATGTGCAACAGGGACTGCACAGCAACAGCACCTGCGGCTGCAAAATCACAACTTGTAAACCACCACCACCAACAACAACCCTACAAATATCCTGAAATGGAAGTGGATGAAAACATGTACGAACAACAACGACGCCAAAAAAAAAAAAGGCACAAAAAAACCAGGTTGATACAAAACTACCCCACCAGACGCCGTTAGAGGCGTCACCGGCCATTCCGGTCTCGAACCGGTTTTCCCCCCCGCTTCTGGAAATCCCAGACGGGAATTTCCAATCAGCACCTGGCCCTTCAGGTCGCCGACAGACTCGCGCACAGCCGCGAGTCTATGCTAACAAACAGGGAAGAACAACACGTTTTCAGAATAGTAATACCTGACGTCAAACTCTACCAAAGGGTAGTTAAAGTGGCAGGAGACATGTCGAAAACCGACTTTACCTTAGTCATCACCCGCGATGGTCTCGAAATTCATATTTTAACCAAAGATACTGTCCTCTTCAAGGAAGCAGTAAAAGAACTACAATGGAGAGCCATACCTTGTTACACATCCAGTTGTCCAGCAGACCAACCCCAAAAAGCGGCGTTTCCCCTAACGCCTTTCATAAAAGACATTCACAGCGATCTTGAAGACCACGTCTATCAAATCATAAAAATAGATAAATTAAAAAAAAAGAATTGCCAAACCCGACGTCCCCGCATACTTGAACGGGACTATTTTGCAGTCGCAACGCTTTTTTCTGCGTAACGACCGCGCGAGATAAAAACTCTGCCGCCCTTAGAATCCATCGCAAGACTAAATATGACCGTGGTGCACCCGCGTGTCTACAGGAAACGGCCGCAAGATGTGCCCCCAATGTAAAAACTACTTGGCATTCGGCCACACACGCAGTTACTGTCACTTGAGAAGAGTCTGCCCACACTGCACCGAGCCACATACCTTTCCACGTCCCAAGCAAAGGGACCCCGAGATCAGTAATAACTGCCAAGACCGAACACTCGGGATCTTCCAAACTCTGCCATTAATATCTTGAACAAGTTCAAAAACTTCAAGTCCAGGCTGAAAATTTCAGGGCACAACAACAACAACAAAAACAACAAACCTCTAAGACCGCCTCAGTGCCGGTAAGAAATCTGGCTAAATACTAGAAAATACCTGACGTGAAAATTGTACCACAAAATATCTCGTACGCACAGGCGTCCTTGGGTTTCAAAACACCAGCTGCAGCCCCCACTCTACCACCTTCCGCGCAGGAAACAGGCAAACAGAACCCTGCCAGCTCCACAACCCAATTACTCCGCACCTCAAAGTGTGCCAGGAGGACTCGGAGAGGCAATCCAAGACATGAACGCGCTAATGAGGTTCTTGTCGGAGTCTGACTTCGCAGCCATCAAGGCACATTTCCGCCCCTTCATGGCACAAAGCCAATCGATAACAAATCCACAGCAGAAATCCTTTACACTTCTAGAAGCCCTCAGCTCTTTTTGTGTGAATTGAATTAACTTTATCCTTCCCCTACAAAGTGGTTCCGGGAAACTCCTGGTATTTGAAACAAAAACACATACTCTGACGAGCGAAATAAACGCAAATTTATAACCAAAATTTTTTAAAACAATTTACGCCTACAAACGAGGCACAAATCTACAGGAAAACGTTCTTCTCTGCTTTATATATATTAAAACAAGTTATTTAGATACTTTGCAACCTGAATTAACAGATTTAATTTTCCCGATACAAATTCTCAACTTTAAAATGAGCTTCACGTAAAAAGACGACAGTGCTGCCACCTCTCGAGTGGCGGAGGAAGGCCTCGCCTACCACGCGACCTCTCGGCCAATCAGAGGCCTCCGACCCCGTGAAACTAAAGTTATAACTCTCAGCTCGTTTTTCAAGCTTTCTTAATCAAAACTAAATACTTTTTCTCAAGAATTATGGAAAAAATTACTTGATGAACTGTTTTAAATCAGTATTTACACACCCTCGGCGTCTTTTCGCGACCTAAAAGCTTTTAAAATCAAGTTTCCCAACCAACTTTCTTCGCTCGGCAGAGTAGCACACACCCACGAGATAATACGTGTAATATAATAAAACCAAATCCTCAACATTCAAAAAAACTTTCTAGTAAACTACCAACAATATTTCTAATTAAAACAGCACCTTAAAATCACTCGTGAAATCACCCTTTAAATACTAGTTACTTAAAATCACCGTTTATGGAAAATTTATTTTTCTATTTCAAAACTTTTCTCTGATCACGCACGCCCTCACGATCTACGATTATTTTTTTTAACAAACTATGAAATTTAAAATTTGTTTTTTTATTACTTTAAAACCCGAAATATACTAATTTCCCGTTTTTACAAATCACCGATTATGGAATAGCAGCTTATTTAAATTACAAAACTTTTCTCGGGTCACGCCCTTATGATCTACGACAATTAAGAACAAACTTTGGAATTTAAAACCCGCTTTTTATATTTTAAAAAACTTGCAATATTAGAAATTCCCGGTTTTTTAAATATTTAACAACAAAACTAAAGTAAAATCACTAACTAGGCAGTACTGCCTCCCTCCTCGTTTCCTGTGCAGGCTGGTGGTGGGGGGGGGGAGGGGAATATTATGGGACACCTGGGCTAACTGGGGAAACTCAGTTGGCCCATTAAATGTTAGCTGCGGAGGGCAACCTCCGTAACTACATATATTGGGAGGGTGCAGGGAGTTGGGAGGGGGGCCAATCTTGCTTCCTCCTAATCTCCCTGCAGGTCATGTGAAACCCCGTTTGGGTGGTAAAGGGCCCCTCACGGGACCCGCAATACCCCCCCTCTGAACTTCGGCAATGATGACAAACGGCGGTCAGGGAAGCATCACTGCCCCAATCGCGGCCTCGGCTGCCCAATCCCTCTCTGCTGCGATGCAAGCCTCGTTGCCTTAACTTCCCTTTATCGTAGTCGTATGGGACCCGCCCCAGATACGCATTTAGGGCCGTCCCTAACTCGGACGCGTACTAAACACTTAGATAAAAGCAGGTTGGTTAAGAAGTAATATTACGTCTATGACACGTCAAAACAGTCTTGCAACAACCTGTAATTTGGTTGCTCACGAAGTATGTTCGCTGTGATAGTAGGAGCATTACAGATAGGCATCGGAATGACAGACGGCGTATTGTGTACACACAGCGTGTATTTTCCATCCCAATCGTGATCTTGGGCCGTCGGGAAGCGAGTAACTCAGTAATCCCGGTGGTGCAAAACGTTTTTTTTTTAGGAGAATATTGTGACTCGCTGGAGGCAGCCATCAGAAACGCAGAGTTTGTGGCGGAGATGGTTGTCTTTCGCGAAATCAGTGACCATTGGCGGATCTAGGAACCCCTCAGGCAGGGGGTTAATCGAGGGGCGGGGCACTGCGCAATATGTTCAAGCCATGTGCTTACCAGTACGCATCAAGTTTTACGGCTATGTATAAATGTCAGTACTTATGGATACGCTATCTGCATATTATTTTAATATTCCCCGTTAGTATACAGAGTGCATGTGTTAATACTGCATTACTAACAATGCACTTGCTTTTAAAGGTAATCTCGTTTATAGGCCTATAATTTAACACATATCTCTGAAGGAAGGGCTCAAGGAACTTAAATGCCCTGGCATAGTATGCGGTTGGTGGTAGTGGTTGTTGGTGGTAAGTTATTTTCTCATGCTAATAATGAAATGTATTGTATATCATAAAAAAATATTCACATAGCTAACTCATGCAATCTCTTCAAAATAAGATTAAAAATACGATATAGACCTATACTCATATGATTTACTTTAGTTTTTATGGTATTACACATGGAATTTTCAGTATTACATATTGCCGTTTGCTGAATAACATAATGCATTTTTAATTTGATAGCATTTTTTTTTTTTTTTTTTTTTTTTTTTTTTTCGTTATTTCAAAGATTTCCCACTGTCACTGGTTCAGAACCTACACAGAGCTCTTTGATTGGTCGGTTGACGGTAAAAGTTCAATGTATTGCAACTCTCTACACCACCAACCACCAAATAACAACGCCAACACCAACCACCAACCGCGAGTTTAAAGGCCCTGGCACAATAGGCGGTTGGTGTGGCTGTTGTTGTTGGTGGTTTTCGGTTGGTGTGCGACGAGTTCTATGGCACAATAGTCAGTATTGGCGTTGGTGTAAATTGTTTTGTGGCTGTGCCAACAGATAGCAGTAAAAATTAAAAAAGTTGTTTCATTGGTTTAAAGGGCTTCTGCTAAAATTCTAATTTTTTTAATTAAGCACACAAAATTTTAATACCTGAGATTCATTAAAAAATTTTTTTTATAATAAAGCACCCTAAAGTAATCAAAATTTAAAACATTTTAAGTTATTACCTTATGCTGAGAATTACATTTTCTGCATTTTATAAAGAAATAATATTTATATTGTTACACCAGTTTATTCTGTAATAATGTAATCGCGTCAAAAAAGCTTGTAAATGCAATAGGCATTAATGAGTTGCTATAGCTGTTATATTATTACATATGGGAATTTTTAATACTTAACATAGCTGGTCACTGAGTAAAGCCATGTATTATCAGCTCGATATAAATATGTATATATTTCTACGATTATATTCCGCCATTTCAAAGTTTTTCCGCTGTCATTCGTTCAGAATCTAGAAAACGCTCTCTTGATTGGTTGGTTGGTGGTGAAAGTTCAAGGTATTCCAACTCGCTACTACACCAACCACCAAAAACCACACCAACACCAACATCAACCTCCAACCGCGCGTTGAAATGATTTTAGGACCAACCACCAACCATAAACATCAACCACCGCCCACTAACCGGAAATGGTGCCATCTTGCATATACTGCACTGTCCTTCAACAGCCGCGAACACCAACAACCAACACCAACAGCCTATTGTCAGTGACGGATATAGACACCTATTAAGGAGAAGCTACTTAAGGGATGGGATACTGTGCCTTACGATCAAACCACATGCTTAGCAGTAATTATTAAGTTTTTATTCTGCATTTGTATGAATGCCAGTACTCGGTGCATAGGCTATCTAACACAATTTTAAAATTTCACATTATTATACTAAGTATACAGTACACATTAATACTGCATTATTAACTACGTACTTTTTTTGAAGAATGATCTCATTCTAGCTATAGTCCCATTTATGGTTACTTCCAACTTTACTGAAGCCCAGCTAAAGTTCTAGTACCAGGATATTCCTCCGCCTCATGTAAACAAAGCTTATAAAATTACACCAGAGGGCCAACGCACCGCATTCATGCGCACTCAGTCTAATAATATTTTGTAAGAGAACTATTTCTTAGCAGTCATTACCGCAATAAACATATTTTATCCCTAAATTTATTCATATTAATTACAAATTAAATATTAAAATTTATAGACAAAATGTAATTAAAATTTTGGCTTGACCAAAAACGAGGTAATTTATTGTTAACGTCTGTATAAAAAGCTTTTGATACATGCCATATTTAATAAGCAACCAAACACATCATACATGGGGTGATTTTTCGAAGGTTTGTTTCAGAAAGTGTGAAGAAAACGCGAATAGTCTATGTATATTCGTGATTTATTCACAATTTTGGTTTTTCGCATGTGGGAATCGTGCCGGACGATTCCGCTACTCGGTGGTTTTTTTTCAATGTGTCCCCTCCCCCCTTACATTCCGACGCTGCTCCATACTCACCTCAATCACCCTCATCAGCTCTCAAGACCTCGCTGTTAAGAGCCACCCAAATCTCTTCACTCATTCACACTTGTCGAATCAAACCTTTGAAAAAATCACCCCATATATAACATGTTACGTTGTTCCCTAAACATGCCATATATCACAACAGTTTTACATGCGTGTTAACATAAAATTTCCTTATTTTTAGTTAAGTTGGAAGTTTGCTTATTTTTAATCAATTAATTTTAATACTTCATTTATAATTTAAAAGAATAAAAATATGGAGAAAGCAGTTGCATTGGTAATGCACAGTAAAAAAAAATAGTTCTAGCGCAAGATATCATTACACTGAGTGAGCTAGAATGCGGTGCGTTGTCCCTTTGGTATATTTTTCCAGGCTCGGTTAAGCTTGTTCGCATGAGGCGGAGAAATACTCTGGAAGTAGAACTTCAGCAAATAGACTATAGTATCAAATGAAGCTCCAAGGGAGGGGGTGAAGCCTCCTGCTGGATCAGCAACTCCCTGTTGTGCCAGGGCTTCACCCACCCCCCTGTGTATCTTTCCGCGGCAGTGACTCGACTCACCGACGGCGCAGGCGCACAGCGGCAGCAGCAGGAAGACGGTGTACGCTGGCAGCAGCCGCCAGCTCATGGCGAGGCAGGAGTATCCAAGATGGCGTGCGTGCCCGGCCTGGAACTGGGCTTGGCTGCCTGGCGCGCGGACAGCCGTCGCCGTCACGACTCTCCCTCACCCGCGCCGCCGAGCGTCGACGGGAACTGGTTGGCGAGTGGCGTCGCCGGAGCAGCAACCAGCCAAGTCCACATACTGGGCTCCCACCCGCCCGGCCGACCTCCCTCCACCGGCTGCCGGCCGGGGTCGCTCAACAGCCGAGCGTACAGAAGTGGAGGTTACGTGTAGGCTTCTCTGATGACGGGGCCGCGGTGAAGCAGCGGCTAGGGCGCTCGCCTCCCAGCCAAGCATGGGGCGAGGTGGCGTAGTGGTTGAACTTTGGACTCGCCCCGGTCCGGCCATCCAGATTTCGGTTTTCCATGGTTCTCCGGAAACACTCCAGGCGAATGCTGGGATGGGCCCTTACCGAAGGCCATGGCCGATTCCTTCCCTGATCCCTCTCCCCTGAGCAACTTGCTCTGTATCTAATGACCTCACTGCCGCCGAGACATTAAGCCCACCTACCTACCATTCTAGCAAAGCGAACCANTGCCGCTGGTCGGCGGGTTTTCTCGGTGGTCTCCCATTTCCCCCCACCCTTGCATTCTAGCGCTTTATCGTACTCACATCACTTCACCCTCATCGGCTCTCGAGACCCCGATGTTAAGGGTGTATATGTGTATGAAGTTATTTGCGTACGTAACACTTATTTAATGTGGGCAGAGGCTTTAAATGGTTAAATTATATAATTTTAGTGAAGCATTGTTTTTTTTTGGTAATGTAAAGACGTATAAACAAGTTATAATCTAAAAATAATAAGACAAGCAATCAACAATAAGTTATAAGTACTCAACTACGAACTGAAGTAGTGGCCAAACGCTGTTTATCAATCCAGATGGGTGACGCCGCTGCTGGCTGAAAAGTGGAAGGTCGATTACACTTCATTTCGGCTCGTTAATGGATGCTGCGACAGCTACCTTAAGTGACCGGCGAAGTTCCGTAATTCCGCTGGCCATTTTGCTGACGTGTGCGGCTGTAACACTTCTGTATTCTTAAGTATTCTGTGGTTGGGTATTCCATTTGCCATAACATCTTCCGATTAACACAGGAGAGAGTGTGTATTCTTCTTCATAATTTTCCTACTTTCATAGATCCATTGTTTTTCTTCTTTATGTTTTCTATTTATCATTATGTTCACCGAAATACACAAATATCAGTAGATAGTTTCTCCTGCTATGTTGTGGAACGATGCCTGATTTTTTTCAGTACATGATTACACCCTATTACACAAGATGTTCCCGATTTGAGACACAAGTGTAAATAATGTTAAATGAAACTCAGATACAAATGGTATCATCGACAAGAGCGACTCAAAAAGTTTTATTTCGTTCTATGTTTCATAAATCACGATTGGTAACACTGCCGTGTAATAACTGCGAGAGAAAACAGCTGCAGTCGGGGACAGAATAGTGTTTCGTGTCTTAGATGTTCACGTTCACGTGTGTTGCGGATTCACCCAGTGTTCCTTGTCAAACGGCTGACCATCAGTAAGGAAGGAAACAATGGAACAGGCTCGTGTATGTTTCACACACAGTCGGAAAATTATAGACCTGCAAAATTCGCGTCATTATTCGAAAACAGAATAGACCTCAAACACACATGCATTTGTACGGCTTTTGTCATTGGTTTATAGTTCGTCTGAGACGCCCCGGACGGCTTTGTTCTATTAGGGAAGAACCTGCATTAGGACGGTACAATCACGTCTAACCTGGTAAAAACGGAAAGTGATCAGAATCTGAAGAACGGAAAATCCGAATGCCAGTGTAGGACCTATGCGTGACTCAGTTAAGGTGATTATTTTACGAGTATGTGCAATTATTCGTGGCAAAGTGCACTTCGTCTTCTTTTTTCATTGACATTAGTGACAATTTCGTTCTTGGACGTGCAATAGCTACGGCCCCTACCATAGCTATAACAGGAAAATTTCCGGTTTCGTCTCACAGCGAAGTCAGAAGTGAGCCTAACAACCGACTACAACACATATGGGTTGGCCTCGCTAATAGTAATGATAGCGTGATTTTTTTATTTTACTCTGTGTGTTCCAGACTTGGGAACCTGCAATTTCTTCTTGTGGGGCTTTGTAAAATATATAGAGTGAAATCATCCATTGAACAAATAAATCGCATGTCTCTTAATCTCTTAAGTTTTTTCTTCATATATTACATAAAACACAACCTATAAACAGCGCCCATGTTTTTGTAACAACCTCTGTGTGTATTATGATATATTATCAATTGCAAAGTTTGGTTGACACATATAAATTTGACCTTTTTTAAATGACCCTCCAAAACTTATACTGAATTTTGCTTTGAGAAGAATAATGGATCAACTTAAAATATATAACTGTATTTCAAAACATCGACGAAATGTTTGGGTTCCAACACGACTTATTTCCATACATATTAGCTAACATGCCACAAATAATAGAACATTCTGTGCAAAAATAAATCTGAACCTTTAAGCATAGAAAATTAAGTACACCCCTTTGCAAAAAATTAATTACCCTGAAGATGTCATCGCAGGGACATATGAGTGGGTACAGGTACTCATAGTGGGTATACAGAAAGCTTCAAAATATTGTACCACACAGAGAATGTATTGCAAGGTAGGATGCACTTGTAGGATGCAATTAGTATGGTGTTGGACCACCAGTAGTATGGAGACAGGTGGTGATAGGGTCGGCCATGGAGGCATACAGATGTCGGATTTTCTCCTGAGGAACATTCTGCCACAACTGGCGCAACTGACCTTCCGAATCTGACGTAATTTCCGCTGACCGAAGTTGCCATCCAATCTGCGCCAAAACGCTCTCGATGAGCGAGAGGTCTGGGAAACTTGCTGGCCAAGGAAGCATGCTGACATCACGAAGGCAGGCAGAGATACCCGTGCCGTGTCAATCCGGGCATTATCCTGCTGGCAAATGTGGTTGTCAAGCTGGACCAGGGAGGGGAGCGCGCATGGTCGCGGAATTTCTTGGACATATTGCAGCGCCATCAGAGTTCCTTCAATCACCACCAGTGGGGTGCAGGAATCGTAGGAAGCAGCACTCCAAGCGACAACACATCTCGTTGGGGTGGTGTACCGCTATACAATGAGATGTGGATCACACCACTCGCCAGGAAGTCTCTCGACTCGAATTCGGCGATCTTCTGAAGCCAGGCAGAACCGTGATTCGTCACTGAGCACTATTCAACACTCATCGCAAATCCACAAGCTGTCATGCTGCCCATTGTCGGCAGAAGGTCACACGTACTCGACGATACCCAGGTCGTAATGGCAGATATTTCAAAGGACACCGTAGCGACAGATCCTGCTCTGCTGGCTGCCTGGATATGTTATTTGTGGACACATCCGTATCCCCAGATTCCAAGACATGTCCTGGACAGTACGCAGTGACGCCCTTCGAGTGCTTAAAGCCTGTCGCACGATGAGAGGATCCGCCCTGCTGATGGTCCGCCGGGGTCGACCCGAGCCTTCTCGGTGGGTGTATGTACCCTCCTGTTCCCACTGCGTCCAACACCGACTCACGGTGTATAAAGAACGGTTAAAGTGGCGAGCAATGCGCTGAAACATCCTATCTGGCTCTCGGAAGCTGACGATATGGCCTCTCTCAAACTCATCCAGCTGGGCAATAGCTTGTCGAATGCACTGTCAGGGCATGCTGTGTGTTAAATGAACCTGGTTATATGGCTCACACCGCTGCATTATTCGGTGTCTTGCAGCTATAAATGATGGAATGGCATTTATGCCCCCTAGTCGCACATCCATGCAAGCAAATAGCATTAAAAGCAAATGGGACACTATCAAGGCTCTAAACACACCACTAGAACATTCGGACATAATACTGTTGCATATACTGGTTAAACGACTCAACTCCCAGCTTCGCAAACAGTGAGAGTTGCCTTTCCGGGAAGATGAGATTCCACTTTAAGTAAGTTTATAGACTTCCTGGGAAACCACTGCCGGTCGTTGGAGACTTTGCCCCTAATTAAGCCTGCTCCAGAAATGTCGTTACCATTCGCGATGGTCGAATCATACGCCACACAACCTCGCATGTTGTCCATACCATGCCACAGGCCTGCAGTGATCCTCGTGACCTTTTCAAGTGCCCACAGTTCTTGGTAAACGATCCAGAGGAATGGAATTCAGTGGTTAGAAAAGTGATGTATGCTAGAACTGTTTGGGGCCATCTCATCAAGCTAAAATTTGCGACCCAAAGTGCCGTTGCAGTACATTGCATACTGTGCTCTACACCACTCTCTTCTGCACTTTCAAATTAATTTACAGAAATTCAAGAAAAGAGAGTTAGTTCTCCCATTCGGAACTTGTAACAGATTCATCTCCTTGCACGAATACCAGGCGCTGGATGAACATCAGCTGAACTCCCTAACTGCAATGCGATCAGCCTCAGTGACAACATTGCTTTCTAATGCAGTTGTCATTAAGGATTATACAGGAGCATATCGAAGAGTTTGAGTCTGGCTAGATTCGACTAGCCAAGCCAGCTTTAGCACAGAGAAATGTGCGAAGCAGCTGGGCTTACCAAACAAGAAGGTATCCATGATGGTGCACTTTCTGTCGCATACTCCTATAGACATTGTCGAACATGTGATTTCATGGATTGTGAAACCATGTGACAATAATACATTTCAACTGCATGTTGAGGCACTTATTTTTCCTCACAATACCAATGCATCACCTAGTGTGACTGACAACTGCTAAATGGTATGACATTGAGGACTTAAACCTCGTTGACCCCATATTCTCTACACTGGGTTCAATTGACACGTTGCTTGGTGCTGATGTGTAACCATATCAGTGGCGTAGCCAGGATTTTGGTTCAGAGGGGGCCAAGTCTTCACAAACTGCCAAAGTTGTTGAAACCTATTATACTTTACAATTCATATAACACATATACCAGCACTTTCCAAACTTAGTTCGTAACATTTAAAGTTATTTCATAACTTTAATTTTATCTGTTAGATAAAAGCAGAGTGTCTAGACTTTTTGTGGGAAAATAATTGACGATAACAAAATGTAACTAGCAGTATTTAAAGACAAATATATTTATATCAGAAAAAAACAGCTATAGTAGTAAACAAATTTACTAACCGAAACTGAAAAAACATTCTTTAGTTATCTTGTCTGTTAACTACCATGGTATTCTTGCATCATTTATAATATTATTTTATCGTGGTGTTACTAGCGAAATATAATTTAAAAGAATAGTATTTTTTAAAAAAAAACATACATTTTGTATATTTATAGAGCAGTTATCGTAATATATGGAGTGGAAAATTATTGTTGCTAAGATGACTTGGTAAATTTTGAAGGGTTAACGCATATTGAGTTAATTTAATTTGGCCTAACTCTTTCTCAGCCATTGCCAGGTTGGTTATTTTGGCTTACCGTCTGGAGCTACGTCTTGCTGTTAAATAAAGCCAAGATAACCACTAAGAATGTTTTATTATGTCGACTTCTTCATTAGTCTAGCATATCAGACTCACAACTGATCAGTGTTTGACTATCTCTGCAGTGATGGTCACCCAGATTCACTGGAAAAATAGTTCGCACTCACACCATAAGATGGCCGCCTTACTGAAGGTATTTTGCATGTCTGAAGGATAGAAGCACGGAAGTGCTAAGGACGACCCCGGCAAGTGCATTAATATTGTTTCATTGTCTCTACGCTCAACGCACTGTACTGGCGTGCAGTCGTTCCATCGGCAACATACATCAATCGTATTTTCAGCGGCGAAAATACAATTCATGATATAAGAATAAAATTAAAGGTACGATGTATGTCACTATATATACAACTTTAAAGATTACGTACTAATATATTCATACCTAAAATTTATTGCGAAAATCTTGTTGGTCATTTTCACTCAAATAAAAGCATGCATCAGAGAAACAGGGAGGAACTAGTTTCTTAAATTCTGTTCGTAAGCCGACATACTTTAGGCTCGTTAAATAATTTTTTAATCAAGTGTTTTCTGCCGAAGCTATGCGAACAATTTGGCGGCCTAGGCAAACTACCACCTTAACATGCCACAGTTACGTTTGACGAGCATTTGACACAGTATACGTTGAACGCATCAGCACACATATGTTTTCAACCTAAGAATACTGAAGCAGTTCTTGTGTGTGACAGACTACCATTAGTAATTAAAACGCAAAGCTATCTTCACGTGTAAAACCGGTAAAGCCTGTATGCGCCACGGATGTGAGTTCTGTCGCATGTTACCTCATCACTATTACGAACAAAATTTTTCGTAAATCTTAATTCTTCTGCATGCATGTGGAATTGACTCAGAATAATAACATTTATTGTCTATCACTAAGCCGATTTAATTGTATTTAAGGGTTTGTATAAATTACTACAACATATGTAAAGATTTTAATTAAGGAATTAAATGGTAATTTTTAAGTCTGCAGCTAGCAGGTTAGGTATTAGTTAATACACGGTTGGACGTGTTCATCTGCACAAGATTAGAAGACTATTTCTGAAAAATTCCAAAATATCTTTAGGCTTTAATGATTAAAAAATAAGCAAAGTATTTATCCAGTCTACTCGGTCTCATTCCTGATTCCATTAAACTCAAGGGAATAGAAAATATATCTTGAAAATTGCATCTATACTTGCTGAACGCAAAGAGCAAGTTGTCTGAAAAATGTACAACCCACCAAATAAACAAGTAGAACAAAAAAATTCTTTGAGCAACAAGACCATGCAATTTATGTCCGCAGTGTAATGACGAACAAACTGACAGACTAGATGGATGATGATAATAGTTCGCTAGCAAAACTTAAATATATATATAATTAAACATAATTTTACTGAAAATGATATAAAACTCTTGAAGAAGTCGGAAAATGAAAACTCTCTTTAAAAATAGAACAATTTCTCGTCAAAACATTTCACAAATAAGTTTTCCAAAATCCTCCTAAATTAATATGTTAGCAAATGTTTCACGTAAAACATTAAAAATAACTTGTAAATCAATTGATAAATAAAAACATTAAAAGGAATATTCATAGCACAAGTATATCATGTACCCATTTAAAATTACTGTTAAAATAATTATAAAATAAAAATAATAACATAAAAATTTTTAGTTAATAAAATTATAGTAATAATTCTGACAGAAATTTAAAAGTGAATACTTAATTTCAAATACTGTAGAGAAAATATATTTTTTTTTTGTTTCCTGGAAAATGTAATAATTTTTATTACTTAAAACTCAACTACCTGGACATTATTAAGTTGTGCACTGACTTTCCAAATGTTAAATTAACACAACAAATAACTTTACCAAAATCATCATATAACGAATGTATTATGTAGACGAGTAAACAAATATTTAGGGCCCTTCAGTGTAGAACGTATACAATTAGAGAAGTATGCTAATTCTCAAAGTACAAATCCAAAAGTGATATGCGATTGTTTACTTTTCATTTTGAGTGGGTATTGTTGTAGAAAAAAAAAATGGTAAAGTGAAATGAACAATGAAACTTTGACGTGTTATTTCACACTCGAACACAATTTTTTTCGTGTTGAAATATATTTTATTACATTACGCAATTTAGAAGCAACACATATATTTTAATTGCTTTAGAGATCAAATATTAACTTCTGGATTCCCGAGCAACGTTCAACCAGTTGTAGTACGTTCTAAAAAGTATGCATTGGAAATAAATGAACATTTGTAAATACTGCCACAGTTTAAAAACTGCGGCCACACTTTCAAACAAAACTTAATTAAAAAACGTACCTCCACTACTTCAGTAACTCCATCTTCTCTTTCTTCTAGCTTTAATAATTTACTAAAATATGAAAACCAACTATTTCCTTTCTTTTTTGCCACACATATTACTTATGGTGTGTTCAGCCCAACGCGATCACTTACAAACAAATATGCACTATGATAATTACATACAGTGTAACAAAGACGTTCCATCGACCATAGTAAGACGTGGAAAGGAAAGCCTGCACCTTCACCGCACACTTGCGAACCAGACTAGTGTATTTCAGAGGCCAATGTTGGCAGTTTCCACGCCCCTGTGCATGCCCAACGCTAGCACTTACCTGTGTGGCAAGGGACAGCGCACAGATACAGGTCAGTCCAGCCAGTAACCAATGCTATCCTTGAGCACTCCAGTAATTCTCGTCGGAGTTATATGGAGCAAAAAAGTGGGGAAATTTATGGGGCTTTAACAGTATTGTATTTTGCGATATGCAACTATTAAAAACATTTAAATATTGTTGAATGATGGTTAAAATTATATAACTATAAAATACTTCACAAAAAAAAAGGGGAGGGGGGACTTGGATGCCAGGGCTCCCCCCCCCCCTTCTGGTATATACAGTGACCGGATAAAAACTTCAAGGGGAGGCACGTTCACCATTTGCTTAGCTCAGTGTACGTCTTTATATTGATGGCTAAGATCACAAATCATACATTATTTTCAGCCACTTAGTGCTGGATCTCTTCATGCTACTGTACCACTGGGTGCAGTACTTAAAACGTTTTGGGGTTGAAGAACTTCCAGAAAAGACTTTTGTGTCC
Source organism: Clitarchus hookeri (assembly GCA_002778355.1). NCBI lineage: Eukaryota > Metazoa > Arthropoda > Insecta > Phasmatodea > Phasmatidae > Clitarchus > Clitarchus hookeri. The sequence goes on from NQII01003574.1 coordinate 186,129, forward strand.
CTAGAAGATAAATGTTGTGAGCTGGGCCATAATAAGACAAATAGCCGATGCCAGTGGCCATTACATAGTTAGTTGCCTTGCAATTTGCCAAACAAAACTTAGAACTTGGTTAATACTGTTCCAGGACAGTGCATTGTCTCAGAAGTATAGAGATTAAGATGCAGAATGAAGCCCAAATACAGCAAATGCATGTACAATTAATGGATGATTATAGTGGGCATGCGAAGGTGATTGTCAACCCTCAAGGAAACATGGCGTTTTCTTTTTACGTACATCACCATTGTGTCCTGAAACCTGATAGCTCTATTATGAAGCTGCGAATTCTGTTCAATGCTTCAGAAATGACAAGTTGTGGCGACAGACTCAAAGATGTACTGTTAGGTGAACGAAAAGTACAGTACGATTTTGCTATGTAGTATTCACTGTATACATTATGCAAATGTATCGGCAGATTGACATAAAATCAGAACACCGAGACTATCAGAGCATTGTCTGGAGGAAGTTTTTGGATCAACCAATTGAAGACTACTGGCTCAAGAATCTCACCTATGAAGTATCTGCCCCACCATTCCTTCCCATACTCATCCTCTGTCAACTGGCAGATGACGAAGAAAATGTCTTTCCTCTCGCTGCAGAGATCCTTCGTAGAGACATGTATGTAGACGATTTAGTCACAGGAGCTTCAAACATGGGCGATTTTAAAGCACTACAGTGCAACGTCATTGAGTTGTTGTAATTAGAAAAGCCCGAGATTCAGAAATTTATGAGCAACTATTCCTATGTTACTGGTATGGTTGTCACCTGAACAGATGCAATCACGTACCTCGCTGTCCAACTGCTGCTGTGAGTATCTCTGTATTGTGACTTTAGTGTCAACTGCAGTGTAATTAATTTACCTACCAGGTACAACTAACCACTGTTGGCCCTTCCAAACAATCCACTCTTAGTTGGCTAAGGTATTTGTCCCATTCGGGTTACTTTCACTTATAGAATTCCTTGCAAAATGTGTAATCTAAAATCTGTAGTTTTTACATCTAGATTGAGATGTGGTGCCTTCTGTTGACCTCATGGCTAAATGGGAGAGGTTCTGTATATAAATCAGTACTGTAGCTAACATCTGCATACTCTGCCAAATAATGTCTGAAGTCACCTCCAATTTTGAAATTCGAGGCTTTTGGGCAGCAGGGATGCATTCTGTTAACATGCATTTCGCCCATGTGATCAGGGAACATTTACTCGCGTACGAAGAATTGTACAACACACCACTGCAGATTGAGGCAGTGCTCAACTTCGGCCAGTCGCACCAATGAACTCTCATCCTAACGTCCTGGCTCCTCTGACCCCTGATCACTTACTCAGAATGAAACCCTTAGCGGCTGTTTCAGAACCAGATGTGATAGCAACTCCTTTGAATCGTGTTCAGCAATGGCAGCTGATTCGGCATATTCACCAGGACTTCTGAAAACAGTGTTCCATTGACTATCTCCACATACTACATCAGCCCAAAACTTGTACCAATCCGACAACACTCACTGAAGCTGGTATTATTGTTCTTCAGGAATTTGACAGGCTGAGCCCCCCTTCATGGCGACTCGGAAGTATTGGGTAAGTGTTTTCTGGGAAATAAAGATATGTGTGTGTGCAAAGTAACTCTCCGCATGCATACTGGTCTACTGAAAAACCAGTTGTCAGAATCTGTCCACTACCAGATGGTGCCTAAACAATTATATAGTTGGGCTTGTCTGTGGAACAGCTTTGACAATATAGATTATAGGTTTTCGGGGTGTTCGTATTTAGTACTTCCATGGTATTTTTGTTCTTTTTTTTACTTGTGCGCATAAAACTTAGTTACTCGACTTGACGACTTGCAGCTAGACTCGTGCGAGTTCACTCATATTCGGTTTGTGTTTTACATAGAAACAATTTAAAGCCGACTCTTCCGTAGAATACCAATGGTTATGTGAACAATATTTCAGCACATGACCAACAGAACACATCAGGAGAATCTTCGTGTTCTATGAAAATTTATATCCCCCCCCCCCCCNAAATACATAGGCCTATTCTAACAGCCGACAATATGTTTTCCAATTAATCGCTTTACAACAAAAAAAAAATCAACTTAAAATTTTAAATTGTGATCTTTGGGTCAAAATAACCCAACATTGAAGCAGATGTAAATTGTCATTTATTATTTCCAAATATGTGATTGCCCATCGTTTTCATAGTTTTGATTACACAATGCTGGTCCAACTTAAACTACAAACATATTACAAATAGTTGGGTTTCCAAAATTTTCCCAACATTACCAGATAAATGTTTTTAATAGCAAAAGTCTTGCGTCTGGTAAACCTTAATCTTTTATGAAATACGTATTAGGAAAGAGCATTGTTTTCATTAATAACTATTGTTATCTTCTTTAGGTATAAAATGTTTGTTACACAATGTTGTCCCAACATAAAATTAAATATAAGTAATTACCAAAGGTAAGATACCCAACTTTACACGANTTTGTTACACAATGTTGTCCCAACATAAAATTAAATATAAGTAATTACCAAAGGTAAGATACCCAACTTTACACGGACAATCAGTGACCCATTAAAATTTTTTTTAAAATATTGCACTTACAATAATTTTTGGTGTTTTATTATTTAATGGAGTTATTCTCAGTGTATTGCTACTTTATCTNAAAATATTGCACTTACAATAATTTTTGGTGTTTTATTATTTAATGGAGTTATTCTCAGTGTATTGCTACTTTATCTCATTAAAATTTCACGGTAGAAAATTAAATTGGCACATTCAGTTAGCCCAGCGTTGTATAAAAGCTTGCATTTTTCTTATTGTATTGCGAGTTTATCTCTTTAAAATCTTATGGTAGAAAATTTTGTTCGCACATTCAGCTGGGCCAACGTTTTACAAACGTTTGTCTTCAACCCCAGCATATGGCCAACCGTTCCACGCGAAAGTCAACGTATGTTGCTACTGAAGTAATCTTTATGTATTTTCATGATGTAAAATGGCAATGGTTTTTCAACCCTGGCATATATTTCGTGAATAAAGACAGCTGAGATAGACCTAAACCACCCAAAAGTGTACTGAGTTGGCATAGGTCAGTTACTCTCACTATCTCCTTCAAATACCAGCCACATGAACAACAAACCAACACAAAATGTGAAACTTCAGACATGAAATCTGAAGATATTTCGCAATATGAGGTTGAACTGAGCATCCAACATTTATCTGAATGTATTCGCGTTTTCGAGCAAAGTGGCTGGCATCTAGCGACGGAATTAGTACTATTGTAGGGGGTATAAACTGCTTTTGCAGATATGATTGACTGCTGTAAAATAAAATGCAACGTTTAAGAAAACAGACGAGATATAGCTGACGTTGTGTAAATGTTAGTTCCCACAAATTAAGAAACTTGCTCGAAGTATTAAAATTCAATTCTGCTGTGTAATACCAAGAAAATACCTTGTAAAGTCTTTGAATAAAGGCATGATCTGATGTGTGGTTACACAGAGTTTAGAAGGAAAAAATGACATAAAATGCTGGTAGCATGTACTGGGAAATTGCTAATAATAATCATACAAAATTTATATTTAGAATAAATAAACGGATACTTACTATTCATTTTCTAATTTCTGACAAAACAAAATTATGGTTTTTGTAGTTTATTGAGCTATAATCCACTGATCCACAACCTACAGTGTTCTGATATTGATGAACATCTTAAGTGAAATGTAGCCTATATAGTAACAAAATAATAGAAAAATCTACAGAATTGCATTCTCTAATGCACAGATGGAACTAAAGAAATAAATTAATAACTATCTAGTTAACATATATTTACAGTACGAGTTCCATATGTCACATTTATTGCTCTGGCAAACAGGCAACTGACGTCTGTATCGAAGAACCCGGGTCTAGATGTCCAAATCAATACTTAACTACTGTGCACTGTTATATTGAAAGTAAATTCTATGGAAAAAAGAAAAGTTTCTTCCCAGAAAATAGGAGAAAATGTATGAAAAACGTATTTTCAGGTCTGCAAGGGGATGTCATTATAGTTAATAATTGACACCATAAAAAACTGATAATGTGAAGAATTTTGAATAACAGAGAAATGCTGGGGTAAAAAAATTAAATAATAAAACAAAATTTAACTTAAAGGAATNGTGAAGAATTTTGAATAACAGAGAAATGCTGGGGTAAAAAAATTAAATAATAAAACAAAATTTAACTTAAAGGAACTAACGAAAAGTTTTAAAACTATCTCGATAGTAAACGAGTAAAAAGTGACAAAAATATTGGTTCATAAAGTATCCTAACTGGCTAAAACGTGATTCATCAAGTTTCCTTCGTTAAAGAAAAAAAAGTTCGTAATACAAAATTGCACATATGTAATAATGATTTAAATTACCAAGCTGCTGATGCATCTGCCAATGAAAAATGTAATTTTTTAAATGCTCTAATGAAGACTGACGTAGCTACACAGTGCAGAGGATTGTTAGTTTCGTTTTCAGTTTGCTGAACAATGTCGCACTCCATAAAATGATATCTTAATAATTTCCAAATATTCAACAAATGGNGTGAAGAATTTTGAATAACAGAGAAATGCTGGGGTAAAAAAATTAAATAATAAAACAAAATTTAACTTAAAGGAATTAACGAAAAGTTTTAAAACTATCTCGATAGTAAACGAGTAAAAAGTGACAAAAATATTGGTTCATAAAGTATCCTAACTGGCTAAAACGTGATTCATCAAGTTTCCTTCGTTAAAGAAAAAAAAGTTCGTAATACAAAATTGCACATATGTAATAATGATTTTAATTACCAAGCTGCTGATGCATCTGCCAATGAAAAATGTAATTTTTTAAATGCTCTAATGAAGACTGACGTAGCTACACAGTGCAGAGGATTGTTAGCTTCGTTTTCAGTTTGCTGAACAATGTCGCACTCCATAAAATGATATCTTAATAATTTCCAAATATTCAACAAATGGGAATATGAAATCCCCGACATAATTCATTATTTCATGCAAGTTAACTACAGTCTCAAACACTCCTGTTTTTTGACCAAATATATATGCAAACAAACACAACTTCTTCGTTTTACTGGGACATTCAGTGTAACCGTTATCTCGTTTACCCTGTACACCCGCCATTTCTACAGACACGGTGCTGCGCTCTGGAGGCATCGAAAATGCGAATAAGAAATTATGAACAAATTTGTAAATTCTAAGTGAGCCTGTTAAAAACAGCGTTTCGTATAGGGCCTTTAAAGGAACCACGGTGGTGTAGTGGCCAGATTACTCGTCTCTCACCAAGGCAAATCGGGTTCGATTCCAGGCGGTGTCACCCGTGTTTTCACGTCTTGGGAACGTGGCGGACGTTGCATTAGGCAGACGGGTTTCCTCGGGGTACTGCCGTTCTCCCCGCCTTATCATTCCGGCGCTGCTTCATCTTCACTTCACAGGCGCTCAAGTTGGGGGCGAGTGAGGAGATTTGGGCGGCTCTTAACAGCGAGGTCTTGAGAGCCGATGAGGGTGGTGATTGAGTTTGAGTATGGAGCAGCGCCGGAACGAAAGGGCGGGGGAAACGGGAGATCCCCCAGAAAACCCGCCTACCAGCGGCTTCTTCCGGCACGATTCCCACATGCGAAAATCCGGGAACGACCCGGTTCGCCTTGGCGGTTCGCCTTGGTGGAAGGCAAGAAGGCTAACCGTTCAGGTACCGCGGCCCCCTCAAGTTAGGCTTCGACGGGACATTCCTACTGCACTCTACTGTTCGTGTGTACGATGGAGCTAACAGCCAGGATGGTCGGGNCTTCCGGCACGATTCCCACATGCGAAAATCCGGGAACGACCCGGTTCGCCTTGGCGGTTCGCCTTGGTGGAAGGCGAGAAGGCTAACCGTTCAGGTACCGCGGCCCCCTCAATTTAGGCTTCGACGGGACATTCCTACTGCACTCTACTGTTCGTGTGTACGATGGAGCTAACAGCCAGGATGGTCGGGAGTTGTCGATGAACTTCGTAAAAGATTCGAAGACATACCGAGAAAAAAGTTTCGTTGAATCAAACAAAGTTTGTTTGGCACAACCTAATGAATTGTTTGTAAAGGGTCAATAAAATATTTTCTTTTGTTTTTTTGTTGAAAACAAATTATTTTGTTGTTCTTATTTGGTTGCCCCAAACTGTAACATTCAGCTGGTGCGACTAAAGATTTGTTATGGCTCTACGTACATCAAACAGTATCCATTAAATAAAACGTTTGAAGCCCGACCGAAATTCCAATCTAGATCGTTTGTACCTCAGCGAATCGCCCTACGAAATCAGCTAAAGTGACTACTAATGAAATTGGAATATTTTTAAATAGATATATTTCAAATATACTGGACAACGTGCGTAAATGGATATTTCAAGTTTTACAGCTGGACTTCTTATTTTCCTGTTGAACTTGTTTTATTAGTATTTTTATACCATAATTAAGCATCAATTAATGCACTGACAAACACTGTTACTACTCTAGTTGTCGCTGAAAACACAAACAAATTCTCTACCTGTATTTTTCGAACGAAGTCAATCAAATGAGTTGCCAAACAAATACATGCAGTTGATTCAAATAAATATTTAGCTGGCAGTATTTATTTTTGTCGGAAAACAGAGGTTTTGTTTATTCAAGCGCGTATTTTGTTAGATGAAAAAAAAATTATTTGGTTTATTTTCAAGTTTTGTTCACTTAACAAAATATTTTGTTGGGAAAACTAAATATATATTGGGTCCTAAACAAACAAGTATTTTATTGGCTGTAACAAACCTTTCTCTCAGTGCAAGAGATCCTATAGGTGTATAAATGATGAATGTTGCCCCCCCCCTTTTTTTTTCGAAAATATTCCCGAGAAAATTACTGATCGCCTCGAGGAAATGGTCAATGTAATTAGTCAGAGAAATTGAAAAAAGTCGGTGACATCAACCCAAATACTACATCAAGAGTCAAAATGGCTGGAGGTTTTCTTTGCGGAAGATGTTAGCAGGTCTTTCAACAGCGCGCAAATAAGTAAAGTTCTTGTCTCAATAATGCGTCCTTGGTGGTCCTGAAAAGTTTACGCTGAACAATGGCTTCTGGACTTTTGTGACGATATTCTTTGTTCAGGTAGAAAATCTATTGAATTCAGCAAGTCCCAAGAACCTTGCCTTACTGAGACCGGGGAAGAAATAAGCAGATATGCTTCAATTCATCGCCATATCTTAACTATGTGCTGAAAGTGGCTGTAGAATAAAATATATCCAACCGCGAGACTCGTACAGTCATCTCGGAATCAGCAGCCATCCGTGAAAACTGTTTCTGGGCCAATCATGCCTTTGCGCCTAACTCTTTACATTGAAACACGTCACCAGAAAAGGCTAAAAATCGCTAGTGCAGTTACGTATCTGCGGTTGGCTAAAGGGACAGTTTAGAAAAAGGGGATGATAATACAGGCTGTGTTCCAATCAACGCATTTTTTTTAACAAAATGGTTGTGTTACCAATTTTGTCTGCAGAATCTGTTATGTGTTTTTGTAATTTGCGTTTTTTTTTCAACTTCCACGATTACAAATTACTAAATTACCGCCATGTTAAATTTTTTCCAACTGTTTTGCAATAAAAATGTCTTGTTTGCACTCGAAATAACTAGTTAGTAATGTAATTTGTAGGAATTCTCATGAGATGTGTATATTTTAAAATAAGGAATCACTTAAATACATAAGCATGATAAATTTGACAGTGGACTAGGAAAAATAGTTTTAGCCTTAACGTCTGACTGCAGTCATAATATTAAAATAAATGGCAACTAAAATTACGTTTTTTTTATTTATGCACATAAAACCATAAATCGTCCCAAAATAGCACATCCAGGCTTCTAACACTTTCGTAGCATCACCTCTGTCAGTAACTATGTCACTCGTTTAGAACAAATAACGCCAAGGAAGCGATTGATAATGAACGTTGATCATTCCTACAGCGTTACTAACATTTCAATACTTTCGTCGAACCGTTTACATTTGAGGCCTCAATAAGCATAAATGTTTTTCTTGGTGAACCTTAACCTAGCTAATATAAGGAAGAATAGAATTCTGTGTTAAATGTGTGATTACAATCTCTTTAAATATTTCGTAATCGGCTAAGTGTGTTAGTATTCCGACTTAATTACTTTCGTAAAGGTAGATGAATTCGAATTTTATAAGCAAAAAGTCATTTTCTCGCAAGAATAACATTAGTCGAACCTTTTTATGTAGGTAGCCGTTGTTGAACTACGTCTGGCAGGATTATCACGTGCGGAAATTTAGTGCAAAAAGGTAAAGAAATGCACTACAACAATAATATTTTGTGACAAGTGTATTCCTCACTCGTATCGCAGTATCAAGGTAAGTCAGTACATGTGCGTTAAAGTGTACAGTTTTTAAACTGGTATTTTGATAGGACTGAAAAAATGACTACGATCGTAATTAATGTTGTGGCAACGTAATATACCGTAATGTTCCACTGAAACTAAATAGTGCACATAACTCGAAAGCACTTAATCGTACAAAACTATTTCCTAGATACGCGTAAATATTTCTAAAACGTTTTATGACACTTGACGATGGGTTGAGACACTTCGCCTTGTGTCCTTAGGGGTAACAAAATATTTCTATAATCTGAAAGTGTGTCGTATCTAGACGCCTACATCTGGTGAAAATTACAATCATGTATGCCTACACATACAAACAGAAAGTAAATAAACGGCGACGTGCTGTGTAGGACTAAACGACGGAAAAACATAAATTTGCTTGTAAATTCTCTAGCGGTATTTACGCCAAAAGATATTCAGTAAATTTGCATAGAACTCTATTGGCTAGTGATTGAAAAATATACAGTCACAAATACACTCATTTGCAAAAATATTTGATTGCCATGAACGAATTGTGCAGGTGCAACGAAGGATGCCACACAGTGTCGTCGTAACCCGACATGCGTCCCATTTGCGTTTAATGAGGCTTCCTTTGCACGAATTTGACATTAGGTGGCATACATGCCCCTCCATCATTCATAGTGCAAGACACCGAACAAGGTCTTAGTGCCAGTGTAAGCAGCTTGAGACACGCAGTCAAGTTTGGTGAACACGTAGCATGCCCCGACGGCCCATCCGACAAATAATTTTAGCATATATATTTAACAATTTAACAATTTCAATTAAACTTTTTATGCTGACATTATATTTGACAAACATTGTGTATAGAGCCTCTTCATAAGCAATTTTGTAAGATAGTCCCATTTTAGAAAATTAGGTTTTTAAGCCATATCTTGCTGATCAATCAACCGATTTCCATCAAATTTTTCACACTAGTAGCGTTATGGTAGGCCATGTAAAGTTATGTGTTTTAGTGGCACTTATTTTCAAAATGATGGCGGAGCAAATATTTCAAGTTAGTGAACCCTATCATTCCTAATATTATACTTTTTACATCCGAAGTTGATGCTCCAAATCCTACTTCCGTAATGCAGTTGATTGCAAGCTAGCTTAATTATACGAGTTTTTCTGAATTCTAATTCCGGGTAGGTTACTTGTGTATTTTGAATGTCTTTGTACTATTTCGCATGTTTCTGATTTCATCTCTTATGATATTACTGACAATGAGACTGCAACATCTACATACCAATCTAAGTTTTCAAGAACTTCACTAAAATTTATTTGCACCCATGTAGAGGAAAGTAGGATAATTAGTTATCAGTAACTTCTTGTTCTAGTTGGGTCCCTCAACCAAATGCGTTTTTGGGCCACTTACTTTAAACATTAAAGTTTTCTTGCATAATAGATGCATAAATTCATTTGAGTTTAAGAAAACTGTGCTCCCGTAACTAAATACAACCGAAATGAATTAACTGAATGATGAAAATAAAATGAATGTATTGTAAATAAATAGCTAACAGTATGAAATTAAGAAACAATTACTAATTTTCTTTAAGAAAATACAAATATTACTTCACATATTTAATAAGATATTGTCATGTCAATTCTGACAATGGCAGTTTCCTGTCTTAGAAAGGGTGTGTTTATCATCTCAGATCATCAGCTAACTCTGGCATCAGTAAATGTGAATGAGTGAAGAGATTTGGGCGGCTCTTAANTCAAGTTTGGTGAACACGTAGCATGCCCCGACGGCCCATCCGACAAATAATTTTAGCATATATATTTAACAATTTTAACAATTTCAATCAAACTTTTTATGCTAATATTATCTTTTACAAACATTGTGTATAGAGCCTCTTTATAAGCAATTTTGTAAGATAGTCCCATTTTAGAAAATTAGGTTTTTAAGCCATATCTTGCTGATTAATCAACCGATTTCCATCAAATTTGTTCACACTAGTAGCGTTATGGTAGGCCATGTAAAATTATGTGTTTCAGTGGCACTTATTTTCAAAATGATGACTGAGCAAATATTTCAAGTTAGTGAACCCTATCATTCCTAATATTATACTTATTATATCCGAAGTTGATGCTCCAAATCCTACTTCCGTAATACAGTTGATTGCAAGCTAGCTTAATTATACGAGTTTTTCTGAATTCTAATTCCGGGTAAGTAACTTGGGTATTTTGATTGCCTTTGAAATATTTCGCATTTTTCTGATTTCATCTCTTATGATATTACTGACAATGAGACTGCAACATCTACATACCAACCTAAGTTTTCAAGAACTTCACTAAAATTTATTTGCATCTATGTAGAGGAAAGTAGGATAATTAGTTATCAGTAACTTCTTGTTCTAGTTGGGTCCTCAACCAAATGCGTTTTTGGGCCACTTACTTTAAACATTAAAGTTTTCTTGCATAATAAATGCATAAATTCATTTGAGTTTTTTAAAATTCGGATATCAATAAAACTAAATATTACTTTAAGAAACTGTGCTCCCGTAACTAAATACAACCGAAATGAATTAACTGAATGATGAAAATAAAATGAATGTATTGTACATAAATGGCTAACAGTATGATATTAAGAAACAATTACTAATTTTCTTTAAGAAAATACAAATATTACTTCACATATTTAATAAGATATTGTCATGTCAATTCTGACAATGGCAGTTTCCTGTCTTAGAAAGGGTGCGTTTATCATCTCAGATCATCAGCTAACTCTGGCATCAGTAAATGTGAATGAGTGAAGAGATTTGGGCGGCTCTTAACAGCAAGATCTTGAGAACCGACGAGGGTGAAAAAGGTGAGTACGGAGCAACTTCGGAATGAAAGGGAGGGGGAAGCGGGAGACTCCCGAGAAAGCCAGCCGACCAGCGGCATCGTCCGGCGCGATTCCCACATGCGAAAGTCCGGGAGTGGCTCGGCCGGGGATTGAACCTGGTTCGCCTTGGTAGGAGGCGAGCAGGCTAACCGCTCAGCCACCGCGGCCTCGTGAGGTGATCGGTCAAGTCAGAAATAACGCCATTGATGCGTTATGTAAACTGCTCGTTACGTAGTGGGTTATGTCATGTGCTCTGTGCACATTTTAACCCGTTGGGCCACGCCTTAATTTCTGAGTTTAAATATTGCAATCGCGTTTTTTTTTTGGTACGATCTGTACTTGTGTTCAGCAGTTTTGTTAGATATAACTAGTGTACAACGTGCTGCGTTTTCTATTATATTGGCTTTAACCAGTCACGCCAAATAGGTGCAGAAAATCCCACAAGTGTTGGNCAAATATTGCAATCGCGTAATTTTTTTTGGTACGATCTGTACTTGTGTTCAGCAGTTTTGTTAGATATAACTAGTGAACAACGTGCTGCGTTTTCTATTATATTGGCTTTAACCAGTCACGCCAAATAGGTGCAGAAAATCCCACAAGTGTTGGTATAATGGGAACACGTTTAGTGGTTTCGTAAAAAAAAAAAACGCCTTCTCTCCTCTCGAGAATTATATTCTGACCAGCTTCATGTTCACAATTCTCGGGTTACTATCAGTCGGGCTAGTAATGATTAGGCATACGCACATATTTTCCCATCAAAGCGAAAAACCTGCTCAAATTTCAAATACCTGTTTGGGCCAGCGAGCCATTACATAACTACACAAAATATGACACATACGACTCTCGACCTCAAGCCTTTAAAATGACCTAACTTCACGATAATTCTTTGGTATCATTNTCTTTAAAATTACCTAACTTCACGATAATTCTTTGGTATCATTTGATTTCCTACGACATGTTCACGTGCAATTAATTTATTTATTGCANCCTTTAAAATGACCTAACTTCACGATAATTCTTTGGTATCATTTGATTTCCTACGACATGTTCACGTGCAATTAATTTATTGATTGCATTTATTTTACAAAAATTACATAAAAATAATAGCATTAAAGTGATATAAAAAAGAAGCCAATGTAACCAAATTAATCCAAAGTAAACTGTTGTCCATGTATTACTCATAAATCGAGATCAAATGTTTAATAACGTTTTCCAGTCACTCCCTCTAACATCTGCAGTACGAATGCCAGGTGGAGGCTATTGTAAAAGTGCAGGCTATCAAAATGAGTGAGTAAAAAGATTTAAGCAGCTCTTAACATCGAGGCCTTGAGAGCCGATGAGGGTGAAGCGAGGTGAGGATAGAGCATAGGTGGGGTAAACAGGAGATCCCCGAGAAAACCCTCCGACCCCACGTGCGAAAATCTGGGCGCGACTTGGTGAGATTTGTTTGGATATGGCAGCGAGAAACAAAACAAAAATTGACAGGTATGTATCGCAGAACTTTTTTAAGAAGTGTAAATTAACTAAATCATTCAAGTAACTTTTGACTATCTGAGAATAACAAAATTTTTTATTTCTGCAGGATGAACAATTTTGACAGAGCTTCATGAAGTATTAAATTATTTAGTTAGAAAGGGGCCGCGGAGTTGTAGGGGTCAGACTACTCGCCTCCCACCAAGGTGAACCGGGTTCGATACCCTTCTTATTAAGTTTTCCTACATATACCATTTTGTTTAAATGATCTCTTGAAAAACTGTATAATAATTTTATAACAACATTTTACAGCATATAATTTTTAAGTTTTCTCTACATGAGATGCAATTGCTATGTGTTGGACAGTGTTTTGTACAAATATAATATTATAATGTTTATATCTAACGGCCCCTATTGTATTTGAGTAAATAATTTCGTGTCAGGCGAATCCACGAAATTTCGCAGTCTCAGTGACGGTGGTATACAATNTATTGTATTTGAGTAAATAATTTCGTGTCAGGCGAATCCACGAAATTTCGCAGTCTCAGTGACGGTGGTATACAATGCGCTGTGTTAGTGACAAGGGAATTTTGTCGTGGTTCTGCACGACGCAACGCAACAGCCGCCGTCTTATTACTGGGAAGCTCGTGCCATTATCTCAGCATACTTACAGTCACTTGCGCACAGTTGAGAACAATTTGATTTCCTGTCTCGCTCGCCGTAAACATAAACTCCGAGTCTCGTTCACCTTGTGTCAAGGTCACCTCGTGCACAGGACAAGACGAGCATATCTCCACGCAAACGGAATAATATATTCGTGGAACGGAAGTCGCCAGTGTCACAGAGTAGGTGAGAATATATAAGCGAAATGGCGTTGTGGTGTTTTCTTCGACATGGGCTGATAGTCTGCGCGAGGCTCTGGAAGTGGGTCTTCTGTTTGATTGGCTATTGCGTGCTGCAAAAGATTGTCCGTTGGCTGAGCTGCCACCTAGCAAGCAAGTTATCAGGCGATGGTTAGTGAACGGAGTTCCGACATGTTGCTGGCCATTGACGCAATTTTGCTGGCGTGTGCTCCTGGAGTTCGCGGTATAAACAGCTAACTTCTGTATTCTTAAGTATTCTGAGCTAATGTTCAAGAGAGCAGCCAGGTCACCACACTCATTTGCAAAAAAATTGGGCATCCTATAGGTACCATTGCAGGGTACGGTGGGTGAGTTGGTGAAGAGATTTGGGCGGATCTTAACGGCGAAGTCTTGAGAACCGACGAGGTTGAGTATGAAGCAGCACCAAAATGAAAGGATGGGGGAAACGGGAGATCCCCAAGAAAACCCACCGTCTAGCGGCATCGTCCGGCATGATTCCCACATGTGAAAATCCGGGAGTGACCCGGCTGGGGATTGAACCCGGTTTGCCTTGGTGGGAAGCGAGCAGCCTAACCACTCAGCCACCGTACAGAAAACATCAATATATTGTACCACACGAAGCTTGTATTGTAGAGGACCAACACTTGCAGGATGCACTTAGTATGGTGTTTGACCAGCCGTAGCACGGAGGCNCGAAGCTTGTATTGTAGAGGACCAACACTTGCAGGATGCACTTAGTATGGTGTTTGACCAGCCGTAGCACGGAGGCAGGCGACGATACGGCCGGGCTTGGAGGCATTCAGAAGTCGGATGTTTACCTGAGGAAGATCTTGCTACAGCTGGCGTAACTGACCCTCTAAATCCTCCGTACTTGTCACTAGCCGAAGTGACTTCCAATCTGCTCCCAAACGTTCTCGATGGGCGAGAGGTCTGGGGACTATGCTGGCCAAGGAAGCATGTTGACATCATGAACACGGGTCAGAGATGCCCGTGCTGTGTGAGACCGGGCATTATTTGACTGGCAAGTGGGGTTGTCAAGTTGCATACTAAGCTAAAATATTTGGAAACGCGAGAATTTAATACTCGAAACATTTAATTATTATATCATTCCACAGTACAACTTTTTGCCAAATTTGAAAGAAATCATCAGATTTTTTCCGGAGATACGGCATATAAACTATGTTATTTAATGTGGGGCTATCTTACAAAATGGCGGAGAAATGAGGCTTTGCATATACAATTTTTATGGATATAACTGATACTGTCAGCATTAAAAGTTAAGCTGAAATTTTTTTTGCACTTTCGTAGATAAAAATTTCGGAGATAAAATGTTTATGTGGTCGACATTTTGAAAATATGTGTGTTTGACGCTCTCAAAATTTATTAGTTTACATAGCCTGCCATGGTTGTAATTGTTTGCCAAATTTGCTAGAAATGAATTGTTTTATCGGAGATCACATAATTTTAGTTTGTCGATTGATACTATTTAACAAAATAGTGGACAAAATAAATTTTGCGTTTAGACATTTTATGGTTGTAATAGTTGTAATATATTTGAATTAATTCTATGATTTTGACGATTAACATATGAAACTAAAATATCTATATGGTCACCATTTTTAAAATAAGTGTCTGACATACCTAAAACATATCAGTTAACATTACATAACGCAGTACTACTTGTCTG
>NQII01003574.1:202966-218281 GCA_002778355.1 Clitarchus hookeri
CGAATTTTTCATTGTGTTGTTGCAAGAGGACACTGTAGAAAAATCGTAGAAATACACCGAAATGGACAGAGTAATTTTACACAAGTACAATTGTAAGATTCTAGATACAACAACAAGGTGTGTAATTTATCCCACATGTAAATCTAAAATTACATAAGCCATTGCGTGTTGTATTAAAAACGTTGTGCTTATTCACGACTTCATGTTATTGTGTAAAAACAAAGTAGGCTTCTTTAACTCGCCGCTTAATTACGAGTGTGAATACATTTAAACATTTGAGGGTAGTTTTACTCATGGCACATTACTTAACCTCGCAATGGTTTGGTGTATTAACAAAACAGTCACTTCTAAATAACTGCACCATTTTCTGCGTAATATATATTTGACATATGGTAGTTTTATTATATTACGAGTTGCATGAGTTTACCTCGTCATCAACTATTTTAATAAATGAAATGTTGGCCCCTTAGAAATATTTCGTTATGATGATATAAAATACCATCAATTCTGTATGAAATAATTTGAAATTGTGATACTCAAATTTAAATTTTTGAATAATTTCAGGATTTAATATTAAAACAACTCGTTACGACAAGGCAATTTGGAAAGTTTCTGCGTTCTGTTGTGTAAACTGGTAAATAGGGCAACATGTAGTGTAAAATAAAATATCTGTAGTTTTGGTGTGTAATCACATTTTATAGCTCCTATTACAAATATTTTTGTTTTTTTTTCACCGTTTTGTGTTTTTGTGCTAGAGAAAGCTAGTAATTTTTAAATTACAGCTAGCTTGCATAAATTGAATAAAAAGATCCTGGCAGCTTAACACATGTCGTGTAATTTCGTCTTAAAATGGCTGCCTAAATTTACGCAATAGTCACGTCTAAATCGCATCACTAGTAGCTGCATATATTTTCATGGAAATGTAGTAGTTGTATATATCATACGTGGTGCGTCTATCCAACACGGCATCGTTTTTTAAAATTTACAGAATATTTATGTATTTTAAATGTTCGCTTATACTACAACCACGAGCCTAATGTTCGCACTGAATTACATGTTTACACACAATTGTTTGAGAGATTTATTTTTACAGCGTGAATTAAACACATTATTTGAATTCAAGACGTATGATATTTTATAATTTGTCTTTGCTAAATGTTACCGAAAAGGTAATGCTGTTTTACATCTGTATTTTCAAGGAACTTTAATTTTAAACGTGATGCTTATTTTTATAATATTACTAGTAGCAATAATAAACATGAATGTTCATTTATTTTTAACTGCGGAAAAAATTTCTAGCATCATGAACATTATGAATTAAATTGCAATATTCAGTGTTAATTTAAATGTATATGCTTAGAATTAGAACCANCTAGCATCATGAACATTATGAATTAAATTGCAATATTCAGTGTTAATTTAAATGTATATGCTTAGAATTAGAACCAATGTGAATACAAGTGACAAACAAACATTGTGAACATTCGTGAGAGTGACACCAATGTCTTAATGTTATATGTACCAATGTAAATATGTTTAAGATTAAGCCACCACGTACGTACAGTACAGTAAAAGACAGGAACAAACAATAAGAACTAGCCAAGTGCAAAATGTTGAATGTTCCCCAAGGACATGTTATGCTAAGATGTAACAATATTAACTTTTAAAGTAGTAAGCACCTTGTATATAGGTAGTCTAACAGTTTAATCACCGTGTGCATTTGATCTAACATAATTATTAGGTATCTGTCTTGTTTAAATGGAAACCAAAAAGGGTTTTTGTTCAATTATCCCTTATTCTCTGTATTTTGGCAATAACACACCCAATGTAAGACCCATGAAAATGGGTCATTAGTTAACACCTCAGAACTACCACAAAAACCCACTGGGCTAGTATGGTAATATGCCAAGAATTGTATAACATGTGAAACTTATTTTATTTGAACTAATGAAAGACTCTTAAATTTTAATTGTTCGGGAGGACCCGGTTTCGATACTCGGCCCGGACGGCTAGTCTGATTTTAATTTTTCATGGTTTTTAGAAATCACACAAAGTGAATTCTTGGTTTGTTTCATTAATACAGTCCATAGCTGACTCCTTTACCGTTCCTGCTTGTCTGATCAATTTGTTCCGTCTCTAAGAACCTCGCTGTGGACGAGACTTTAATCCGTACCTTTACCTTANCCTGCTTGTCTGATCAATTTGTTCCGTCTCTAAGAACCTCGCTGTGGACGAGACTTTAATCCGTACCTTTACCTTTAGTTTACCTCCTTCAATGGCAATGTTTGATTGTGTGAATGTTACGAGCGTAATTTGACTACTTGGTCACATCAACTTAACAGTAGCAGTAGCTGTACGAAGTCGCATGTAATTGGAATTGTTAGTTCACTTATATTTGAACTTACTCTACTAAATGTAGTGATTTTAATGACTTAAAAATATAGATAGCGTTAGGAAGATTGTTGAATAAAACGCATTTGGTTCCGTGACTTCTTAACAAGAAGAAAAGTTAATAGAAATACGCTGGCTAATTACCGAGTTATTGTGATCCTGGTGCAGCAGGGATTACAGCTGGCATAGCTCCGAGGGCGTAACGAGCAACAATAAGATTATCAATGTTGACAGCAGACACGAAAGACTATCTCTGGTGTAGTATGTTGTGTATTCAGACGTAGCTTCAACTTCTGCCTCTAGAAAGAGTTTAATGTAATGTAGGTAAATAGTGTTCGTTAAAATTGCTCTTCCACGCCTCCCAAGCTGATGTCTGTCGTCTTCCGTAAAGACTGACGTGTCACAGACTGTGAAACTTTTATATGCATGAAGATCGTATGATTTATCATCTGTTACTGGTTTGAAAATCTCATTGATATTAAGACAGGTATATTTTTTACTTCAGCCGAACCCTTCCAAAAATTTCAGTTCTTCAGCGAAACATATTACATTCAAATACATACAACAGCTTGCCTTTTTTTTTTTTAAGGCAGACGGAAATAATTCTAAATTCTCGCTAAAATTAAATATTTTAAAATACTTTTGAACTTGAATAACGACATTACACACACAGACATAACGAATTTAAGTTGGGAAAGTTATAATTGTTGTATAATAAATATGGCGTTATTTCCCTTAAATGGAGTGAAAATTGTCTGAAGTTTTCCGTTTNTTCTGAAGTTTTCGGTTTCTCTAACAATAATTAATATGATTAGAAACTGATAGAAATATTTTTGGCAGATAATATTGTGTGCTTTAAAGTGTTTTTTTTTTAGTATAACAGCACCTCGACCTTCATACCTGTAGGCAAATTGGTAGATGGCTTGCGTGCTAAAATAACCTAAGTTTACATCTTAGAATGGCATACACACCCAGGGCTTACCCAGAATTTGAACGCGGAACCTCGCGGTACGAAGGTAACGCCTAAGCGACCTCGATCATTGAGGCCACGATGTGTGCTTTAAAAGAATGCGTATAGCTTTGCTCATGAAGCGAGAAGCGGAGGTAGGACCGTTAACATTTCTATCCCACCCCAGCATGAATGCAAATTTACGAGCACCTAGTTCAATACTCCGAAGCTTACTGTAAACANTCGTATAACTTTGCTCATGAAGCGAGAAGCGGAGGTAGGACCGTTAATATTTCTATCCCACCCCAGCATGAATGCAAATTTACGAGCACCTAGTTCAATACTCCGAAGCTTACTGTAAACAGAATGTCCCGTCACCTTTAGACTTCGTGTGCATAATCAAACCGCATAAAATCCAAAATTTAATTTTAACAGAATTGTTATCATCTGAGTAAGGGCTACCGTTAAAAATGCTAATCGCCACCATGTGGTGAATGTGAGAATAGTTGAGCGAAACAGAAATAAAACATTTAGGGTAATTTATGAAATACTGGATGTTATTTGTTGTCTAACTTGTTACACGTGGAAACCTCAAGGTGCCCTACTAGGATGTTAACAAGGCCATTTTTAAATAATTTAAAAAACACTATTATAATTATATGCCATTGTGTGAACATGTTAATGATAAATATTTGCTGGCCATGCAGTGCCATAGTTTGAAATCTAATAACAAACGTTTGTTGCCCAATTGTTGTTTCCTGGTCAATACAAACAGTTGTAAATAATATGTGTCCGTCGTAAAGGCTACTTAGGATTATTTTATTAATATACCCTATTAAAAAATTCATTCTATCAATTGCATTTATTAATAATTATTTATATTGACACTCCTGGACTATTAGACCTATTATAATTGTCTTGTAAGCTTTTATAATTGCCTTCACGGTCAAATGAAACAAGTCATACGTACAGGTACCTTACACGCCCTTCATACTGAGCAACGTATCTCTGCGGCATCCATAAAGAATGCTTGTGTGGGTGAACTGGTTGTTGCCGGGTCCCGCGCGTCCCGTGCAGGCTGTGGGCTCATTTAGACTCTGCATCCGAAGAGGAAAGCAACAAAGTTTATCTTCGCGATTTTTACAATGATAAATATAATGAAAAATAATTGAACACTGTTTCTTTAAACACAAACTTTAGTATTCCATGTTAGTCTCAATATTCAATTTTAGCCTACATTTGCCTTTCTCCACACAAAATATCTTTTGCTAAAAGTGTGAAGTGTTATAATAATAACACTGCCATGAACAGCATCACACTTTATTATTTGTTACTTCTTTATAACGAATAGCACATTAGATAATAATACGTGAAGTTACTTTACGCTTTAGAGAATCTTGATTACATCTAACAACATCTAACAGCTGATCCACGTTGATCCATGCTAATCCAATTTACGTTACACTTACAAAAACAAAATATGTGTGCTCAAACTTAAAGTCTAGCACTTTCTTCGATAAATTCGCTTTTTCAGCTTCATGTTTCAATTTACTATTTTTGTTTTCACAAAAGAAAAGATAGGTTTTTGACATGAATGAAACACCTGTTTTCCTGTACACTATACACAAGTACTATTGATCAGCTTTCCGGTAACTCAAATGAGAGGAAATGTTTGCAAATAAGTCAATTTTGTTTAGAAATTATTATCTTTTAAATTACATACCCTGATTAAATAACTAGTGTGTGTGTGAACAAACTTTGAGCAAAATATAAGAAGTCTGAAATGGATTTTGGTTAACTATAAAAAAAATGACATCTTACCGAAATCGGCAATACGAAAAAAATAAAAGTCGATCAAATAAACCACTCAGATATTAATATATTTCGTCAAAACTCCATGCGCTATTTAGTTATTCTCAAAATAAAACGTGTATTGAAATCAGCTACGTTCTTTCAGATTAATGATACCAATATCCAGAAAATGTAAAAGATCTCTGTTCTATAAAACTTGTTGTGTTCCTTTAAATTAAGCTAACACTGAATTTAGAGATAATCGGTTTAATAAAATTTTGTAAATAATATGCAAGTATAATTTTTACGTTGACACGGGTCACATAAGACGACGCGGGAACCAATGGAGGTGGAGCAGCAATAACACTCTGCTCTCGCATTTAGGAGAACGCTGTTGCATTACTGGTAAAACAGATCATTTACTACTGCGATAAAATTTATTTGGTTTTTGTAGATTAAAAATAAACTGCATTTGCTAAAATTTTAATAAAGTTTCGAATCTTAAAACACATTACTTATCCAGATTTAATTCTATAGAAGTATCGATTTTCTTCCGTATTATTTAATGTAAACTAATTTAATATAAATCAGCTGCATATTTTCCGAAAGTGTATGCAAATGCATATTTTTCCAGGCTGTGCCGCCTAGAAAAATTGAATGTGAAGGAGGTTATTTATGAATTGTTTTAAATGCACTCGTTCGTTTCTGGCAGCACGACAAACTACTGTTTAAATAGGTTTAATGATTCTATAAATGTTGGACACAATATTCAAAATTTCCTAAAGCAGCGATTTTGAAAATACGCATCTGACGTATTTACTGTTTATAATATTTTGTGTTCATAAAAGTTACTACTTGCTTTTAAAATTTGCTGAGAATCTGTTGAAGTATTTCGATATAGTTGTACTATTTTCTGTTGCGCTAGGTTTAATTTAAATTAGGGAATTTATATTCAGATGTGGGACACTCTCCTAAATAATTATAAGGCTACATTTTGAAAATAAGTACTGACAGATTATCACATTTTATTATTGTACGTATCTTACCATCAGTAGCCTACTATTATAACGTTTATTTGGTGAGAATTGGTAAACCAGTTCTTGAAATATGATATAAAATCAGACTACACTTTACGTCAAAATGACATATTAAAAAAGATACGATATCACTGTGTAAATTTAACGCCCACATTATATACTCCCAGCATATAGAGTTTGGATTCTATTAGTAGTATAATTCCCTAAATATAGCCAAATTCGTATCTAAATAATATACTTATACTGCCATCATTTTAAAAATAAGAACATGATTCTTTAATATTTTGTTTATTTATGTTGCCTTCCGTAGTGGTAATAGAATGAAACATTTGTTGGGAAACAGTTTAGTAGTATTTCTATATATAGGTTATAAAATCTTAATATTTTAAATAACGTTTTCTTCCAAAGTGGTAAACAAAGGAAGCTAGAAATTCCTGAATTTAATTCCAACGTTAGATACCGTCAGTATATAAAGTTTTGTCCTGGCCAGAGGTGCGATTACGTGAGACCACACTTTAAGTTCAAAATGTCCACGGTGTGAAACTAATAATTCCACATGGTTGAAAAAAAGTGAACTTTGTCCTTACTAGCTATATTAGATTACAAAGCTCGGTAAAATTTAATATAATGGTTCAAAACATTTTAGACCGATTCGTAAAAGCACACTTAGACACGTACGCACAGTTACACAAACACACCCATGAAGGCAGCCGCAAACCTACTTTTACTTTGGAAAGTGGGATAGTATATAGAAGTGTATATTAATTACGTAGTGTAAAATTTATGTAGGAGAATAATAGCATGTAATAAATTAAACACAAAATATTTCTGTGTATTGAAAGACACTATGTATTACAAATACATTATTGTTATATAAGTAATATTTGTCAACTAAATGAAAATAACAGAACGTGTATACGGCTTTAAGCTAAGCGGACGTACATAAACTCTACACAACGCTGAGCACCATATATGTAAGGTTGTAAAATGTTTATGACTTTCCCATATGCACATCCCGAAACACATGAACACTGTAGTTGGCGAATACGACAACAATGGAAGCCTTCTAGTGTCAAGAAGACCCTTGTACGAAGTTTTTGAGAATAACTGCGTTAAAAACATCTTGTTTCCAGTGGCGCACCTTTTCATCACCCTTAATACGCATCGTCACCTGTAACAGAACGAGTACATGGGGCCACCACATAAACACACAAC
Organism: Clitarchus hookeri; assembly: GCA_002778355.1. NCBI lineage: Eukaryota > Metazoa > Arthropoda > Insecta > Phasmatodea > Phasmatidae > Clitarchus > Clitarchus hookeri. The sequence continues at coordinate 210,350 of NQII01003574.1, forward strand.
ACATGAGCTTGACAACTATATAGAGAGGACGTACGCTGATTGTTTACTAGGGCCACGGTGGTGTAACTGCTATAGTGCTCCCCACCCACCAAAGTGAACCGGGTTCGATTCCCGGCAGTGTCACTCCCGGATTTTCGCACGTGGGAATGGTGCCGGACGACGCCGCTGGTCAGCGGATTTTCTCGGGGATTTCCTGTTTCCCCCGCCGTTCCATTCCGGCGCTGCTCCATGCTCACCTCACTCCACCCTTATCAGCTCTTAAGACCTTTATGTTAATAGCAGCCCAAATCTCTTCTCTCCAATCCACTGATTGTTTAGTTTCGTGACAAAAGGAAGGTGGAAGGTAGAACCCATTCAGCATTTNCCACTGATTGTTTAGTTTCGTGACAAAAGGAAGGTGGAAGGTAGAACCCATTCAGCATTTCGTATTACAAATATGTCCCTTATACACTTCCATACAAATAACTTTTTAGCTCTACGTATATATGTAACATTCCATTAATTAACATTTTCAGAAAGAATAGTTTTCGAGAGTCACATTTTAAAACCATCACTTTCTATGATTATAAAAAAAAAGATATCGACTACATTTCTTGTATCAGGGAATTAGGGAACGACAAACACTGGTTTTACCACATAAATTCAGAATGAGTAAATTGCAGCACATACAGGCTACCAAAGAATGTGGAACTTCGCCAGTTTCAGCTCATATACTGCAAAATTCGGAGTATAACCAGTTTATAACCTTGGGAGGTTGACACACTTCTGCAGCGTTAAAGACATTATAGAAGTGGTTCGCCTATATCCACCACTGCCGGGACAACATGTTCTATTGGTAGAGACCTGCAAAATTTGTTTTATTATTTGACTTCAGAATAAACTCCAAGATGCTGTATCTTCTTTTGATTGTTGCCATTTGCAGACAACTTGCGTGGCTCTTTCCAAGGACGTTTACCCAATAGTAAAGGTTTAGAGGTTAAACAACCAATCTACAGTAACGCGGTCACACAAAATTAAATCAAGAATAGCGCTCAAATAGATACTGGGCAGTGAAGTTTAGCGTGGTACCAAAAAATAACGTGAATTTTCACGTCTCTATCTATTGGTCTCTGTTCTCACTTAAGGCCGTCATATTGGTCGGAACCACGCCAGACATTCGTTATTGGCCTTCTTACAGCCAATGGAGTGCCAGGTTGAATGTGTTCTAATAACATGTTATTTCGTTTATAAAAAGATGCACATTCCATTGTTTTAGTTCTTATAATTATAAAAGAAATTTAAGAGACGGAACAGTGTAAATATATTTTATTAACTAGTTATGATTTTTATAAGTAGAGAAATATTCGTACAAGTGTTCCCCGAAAAACAATTACGCATAGTCCTCAGAAGTATTAACACTTTCAGAGCCACTTTAATTTAAGGTTTCAAGTGCTACAAACAATAAATTATTGATGCGATATGTAGCTAAGCCAAGACAGTACTGGCTTCATAATCACAACCAGTGTGTTCGGCATGAGAAATATGAACTATTCATAGCCCAGAACAGTAGCGTGGCTTACGAATCAGTTACATAGAGAAGAGATCAATGCGTATTGGTCCTGGCAGTGCACGGCACCGGCCTAAAGTAACCTTCCTGCTCGTTATGTATACGATTGTGTTTACTACACTGCTGGACACTAAAATTGCGACACCAAGAAGGACCCATTTGAAGGACACCACATTGGGAAAATGCGTAGATCAGTAAAAGGCAATGGCGTTATTCGTTTTTCAGCCGAGTGGCACAGCACGTGCACCAATGACGACACTGATAAGCAATATGTAGGAAGAGGTCTGGGAGCCTCTGAGAGGCAGTGGCATCGCTTTTACCCACCATTCGTGTGCACAGGTGGAGTCAGTATTACGCGTCGAAAAACACGACAATCATGCGAACGGTTTTCCGCCTTTGACCGCGTGAGAATCGTGGCCTATCAGAATAGTAGGTTATCCTACCGCGAAATCGGTCCTCGGGTTGGTAGAAATGCAACGACAGTGAAGCGCATGTGGGATTAGTGGGTCGACGACGGACGGACTACACGATGTGCAGGAAGTCAACAACCCCACCGCACCAACTAGATCGAGTACAGACATCTGGTGCGTATGGCGATTACGGACCGTAAAGCCACGTCAAACACTCTCGCTCAGGAGTTCAGGCATGTGGCACATCAATATGTCTCCGCAAGCGAGGTGTGTCGCCGACTGCAGTATCAGGGTACCTTGTCCAGGCTTCCATTACTGCGACTGTCACTGAATGCTCACTACAGACGCCTGCGGCTGCAATGGTGCGTGGAAGATCGGGTCTGCAGGGACGAATGTCATGCCATCGTCTTCTCCCTCGTATCCCGCTTCGGCTTTTAGCACCACGATGGTTGCATCCATGTCTGTCGGCGCTGTGGTGAACACCTGACCGAGTTCTGCATCACCCACCGTCATACCAGTCCAGCACCTGTAGTCGTGGTAGGATATGTTATATTATTACAGCCCCCTTAGCAACTAGTCCACATCGCTGGTATGCTGACCAGGACCATCTTGGGGCCCCTCTGACAACAGGACAATGCGCGACTGCATTTGGCACACATCATCTAACGGTTCCTGGTTGACCAATATGTAATATGTCGCACTGCTTCCTTGGCCTGTGCGTTCACCGGATCTATCGACCATCGGAAGCGTGTGTTCCATAGTCGGACGACTACTGGCCTTCCACAGGACACCCGCTAATACAGCGGATAAACTTTGGGCGCGCATAGAAGCCGTATCTGCGGAGCTACCCCAAACGGACATCCAAAGTCTCTTCCTTTCAAAGCCGCGTCGTGCAGCATCAGTTATTGACGCCTATGTTGAGGCTACACAGTACTGATTTACCCGTGTTCTGTATGTCATACCGAGCTGCAAGAGAAATATTGTCACCTGTTTATAATGGGTATTATGTCCAATAAATCTGGTTGTGATAGNGTCATACCGAGCTGCAAGAGAAATATTGTCACCTGTTTATAATGGGTATTATGTCCAATAAATCTGGTTGTGATAGATCACGTCCTTTTTGGTGTTTCGATTTTCATGGCCAGTGTTTAGACCCGAAAGTGTTATTCTTACACATCTTAAAATCTCGAATTTCACTTGTTGTCCTAGCTTGTGTATCACAATAGAACTTTACTGAAACAATTTGACTCCTTATATAAACAGGACTACTTTACTGAGATGAAACCACCAATCAGTTTTAATTTCATTTCGGTTATGACAACGAGAAGTGAAAGGCAAACAATTCATTCTAAAGCTTGCTACTGCGCTGTTCTTATATCATGGGTAGCAAATTCGAAACAACTGGGGCCGCGGTGATGTAGTGGTTAGACTACTTGCTTCCCACATAGGCAAACCGAGTCGATTCCCTGCGGGGTCGCTCTAGGATTTTCGCATGTGGGAATCGTGCCGGACGATGCCGCTGGTCAACGGGTTTTTTTCGGGGATCTCCCGTTTACCTCACCCCTTCATTCCGGCACCGCTCCATTCTCACCTCACTTAACCCTCATCGGCTCTCAAGCCTTCAATGTTAAGTGCCACCTAAATCTCTCCACTCACTTCAATACTCGAAACTACCGATTAGTAAACGGCAAGCAATAAAATATAATATTTAATGAATGAAGGAGGCTAACGGGAACATTTTTATCAGGTTTCCGAGACGTGTAGGAAACTGTAAGAAAGAAATCGATTTTGGTTTTTGTGACCACAAAAATATATTATGTAAAGTCTGCGATATTTGAGTGATGTATTTTAGTTCTGGAAAAATTACGCGTAATATCACTACATTGAAGGTAGCATGCGTTTTACCGCGNTTTGAGTGATGTATTTTAGTTCTGGAAAAATTACGCGTAATATCACTACATTGAAGGTAGCATGCGTTTTACCGCTGCAGATTTTGTGACTGTTATGGAGGTACTGTTGGTTTAGTTGCGATGTAATTTCGAGCATCAGAGTCCTCCAGAAAGACAAATGGTCATTGTCTAAAGTCCCTTCTCTTTCGGGAAAATATTTACATCCGGCCAGACTTCAATACGCAGTAAAATTTTTCTGTACTCTCGTTACAAACAGTTCTTTGTAAACTAGTTGCCAAGTATTTTGTTGTAAGTACCCACAGCTGAAATATTGTATATTTANTTTGAGTGATGTATTTTAGTTCTGGAAAAATTACGCGTAATATCACTACATTGAAGGTAGCATGCGTTTTACCGCGGCAGATTTTGTGACTGTTATGGAGGTACGGTTGGTTTAGTTGCGATGTAATTTCGAGCATCAGAGTCCTCCAGAAAGACAAATGGTCATTGTCTAAAGTCCCTTCTCTTTCGGGAAAATATTTACATCCGGCCAGACTTCAATACGCAGTAAAATTTTTCTGTACTCTTGTTACAAACAGTTCTTTGTAAACTAGTTGCCAAGTATTTTGTTGTAAGTACCCACAGCTGAAATATTGTATATTTANGTTACAAACAGTTCTTTGTAAACTAGTTGCCAAGTATTTTGTTGTAAGTACCCACAGCTGAAATATTGTATATTTATAACATATTATCTTAGAAAACACACAAATATTTATATATAGCTCAACGTTAATAATAAACACGAAGTCTACAATGCTTGCTTGTTAAAATTCAACATTAGTTTAGCTACACATTCCAGTCTACGGTTTTCTGAAGTTTACTCTAATTTATTTGCGGTGTTACAAAAATATATTTGGCAAACTAGTTTTTCAAGAATTCTCGCACAAATACGAAGAAAAAATACAGTGTAGTCTACGCACGTACACTTTTGTAACTTTCCTTTGGATAATGGCCGCGTGTCTCTTTGTGAGAAGACATATCTTACTTGACTAAACCAATCAGAATTAAGTTACTTCGTCTGTGAACGCCAGTGATTCGCGAACAGAGAGATATGACCCGTAAAGATTATAAACATAAATTTACTAAAGTTACTCTGAACTATACAATAGTGTTTTGGATTACAACTAGTCACGGAATGTTTCCGTGAAGAACAAATGCGCTATTAATGTCACGTTATAATAGTCAGAACAGTAGGTACGTTTCAGTTATTATTCACCTGTGTTTACAGGCGCGAAAAATATTGAACTGTGTATAGAAGGGGGGGGGGTATATTATATGTGTGTGGTTCACCTGTTGACCACAAGATGTCTCTGTCGTCCCTACATTGTCACAGTACGTGCGAGTATAAAAGACAGACGCAATACGCACGGGATATTTGAACGTTTGCGGCAGAATCTCGCGCGCCGTTGTCATGTTTCCGTTGAGGTCCGTGGCCGTCACTTTGAGCAATTCTAGTGAGGTACAAACTCGTACGTTAACATCGGTCCGTCAGTGAGATGATCCTGTACAGTACCACCTATAAATAGTGTACACAAGAGCAATGTCAATAATGCACGTAACCGATCCGGACACGTGTATCCGTGTCAGATATGTTTACGCCCACATCTCCCACCANCAATGTCAATAATGCACGTAACCGATCCGGACACGTGTATCCGTGTCAGATATGTTTACGCCCACATCTCCCACCACTGGCTTCGCGGATCACAATTTTCCAATTTCAAAACGTCCCGTGGTGCGGCCCCTGTTAATTTCACTTTTGTACGTTTTCACTAACACATTCTGACGATTTTGACGTAATTTTATACCCACATTTTACTAAAAATCTTGTTTACTGTGTAGAAAATAATAAAGAACATGTGTCTACTTAAAATTGTTTGTCAAACTTAATTACGGAATTTCTTTTAATTTCGTACCACAAAATTCAGAGGAAATAGTAAAGCAGATGTCGCACCACTGTAAAAAGAAGATTTCCTCTATTCGAAATCTGTTGATTTGGGGTTATTTACGCATTGTCAAAAGATTGCTACAACTCTAATTTTACATTCTGNCTCTATTCGAAATCTGTTGATTTGGGGTTATTTACGCATTGTCAAAAGATTGCTACAACTCTAATTTTACATTCTGACCATAGATGTCACTTTAAGGCAGTTTTGACACTGATATGTAAATGCGAGACACCAATTTCTAAACCACCATATTTCGAGATGTGGCGACGTAAAAGTAAGCTGCATCATTTTGACGAGTGGCAGTCTTCTTATATGGGTGCGATATGAATGACAAACACCCAAANCGTAAAAGTAAGCTGCATCATTTTGACGAGTGGCAGTCTTCTTATATGGGTGCGATATGAATGACAAACACCCAAGGACGCTCTTTTGCAGTATCGTTCGCTACGTGGGGTAGCGTCTATACGTTTTTTGTGACGCCACAGCTAAGGTTAAGTTTATGTAGGAAATATGAATGCTCGTGGAGAAGCCGCATACAAACTCAGGCATTGTCTCGATTTAAAGAGTGCCCTCTGGAGAGTGCGCTCTTTCGCGTTACCCAGCGAGAGTGCTCTTCGGAGCATTCTGGCTCTTCCGGTTANGAGAAGGCTCTTCGGAGCATTCTGGCTCTTCCGGTTAAGGAATATTCTCTCTCTTTTTGGTAAACAAAGCATTTTTAACGGCAATTATAGTTAATAACGGCGAACATATGCATGGACAACTAAAATTATAGTTATAAACTAACCTGTCCCTTGTTTGAAATCTTAAGGGCTTTTACAGCTGAAATTAACATATGCTCAAATGTTCTAAGACTAAAATTGTTACATATTATTACAAACCAAAGTGCGGTTCAAATAAGAACTTTTAATGATATATGACTCCTTAAAAGCATTTTACCTATCCGCCATCTTATATAACATCAACTCACAGTTGTAAAAGAACATGTGCGCCAGAGACCACGAGAGAGTGCAGCGAGTGTACAAATTGGTGCTCTCGCATTTTCGTACTCTCTCCGACAAAATAAAAGGCCCTAGAAAGCGTTTCTGCGTGGTGCCACCCGCGAGGGCGAGAGCGCAAGAGAACGCTCTCTGGGCAAATTCGAGACACGGCCTTGGGCGAACCGACCCATCCTGACTCGAGACACGAACCTTGGTACCTGCTGGGACGGCACTTGTCGTAGCGGTTGTGGAAGTTGGACCCGACCATCGACTTGGAGCAGCTGTAGGCTCCGTTGTAGTGTATGGCGGCGAAGTCATCGCAGTCAGTCACCCCGTCGTCGTTGCAGTCCTGCAGCAAACACAACAAACGCTACCTTAATAGGGTGGCATCCCCTTCCGTATTGAATTTACTTTAGTCTCGCCGTAGTTGACTTTTAAGATAAAATGTTTGTAAACGAGGGCAGCCACGACATGAGAGTATATCTTAACACATATTTTTAAGTTCACAATATTATGCCCACTTTGTTTTTTTTTTGCATCTGTGANGGAAGTTGGACCCGACCATAGACTTGGAGCAGCTGTAGGCTCCGTTGTAGTGTATGGCGGCGAAGTCATCGCAGTCAGTCACCCCGTCGTCGTTGCAGTCCTGCAGCAAACACAACAAACGCTACCTTAATAGGGTGGCATCCCCTTCCGTATTGAATTTACTTTAGTCTCGCCGTAGTTGACTTTTAAGATAAAATGTTTGTAAACGAGGGCAGCCACGACATGAGAGTATATCTTAACACATATTTTTAAGTTCACAATATTATGCCCACTTTGTTTTTTTTTTTTGCATGTGTGACCGTAATAAATATTAACACATTTTATTCTTTTTCAATCTCACATGAGACAATGCAGACCGAAATCAGTCCATTCCGTTTTCAGGAATACGGTTTGAGTGTGTGAAAAATGAGTGAAGAGATTTGGGCGGCTCTTAACATCCAGGTCTTGAGAGCCGATGAGGATGAAGCGTGGTAAGGAGCAGCGCCGGCATGAAGAAGAGGGGTGGGGGGAGATCACCAGGGGAAACCTCCGACCAGCGGCATCATCCAGCACGAT
>NQII01003574.1:220599-253818 GCA_002778355.1 Clitarchus hookeri
TGGAATGTAAACATTGCATGTAAACATTGCCATGTGACTGCCACATGGCAATGTTTGTTTACCTTTTGGCAGAAGGATACGAAATGGGCTTGAAAGTAGATCTTTAGCAGGGCTTCAAGAAATTCTCTTTCAGTCATGAACCGACTATAGTGCTGTGGAGTCTTAGCCCACGGGTCATCGACCCCGCGAAATGTTCCTGTCGCGACNAGTCATGAACCGACTATAGTGCTGTGGAGTCTTAGCCCACGGGTCATCGACCCCGCGAAATGTTCCTGTCGCGACGACGTACCTTGCCGACTTGCGCCATGTAATGCTGCACTATCCGCGCGGCGCAGCTGTAGCTGTTGGCGCAGTCCTGGTACGCTGAAACACCAGACAGCACCACGTCACACACTGACACACACACACACATCCTTCGACGCTTCGAGTGCTACCGACGTGATATCAAGTCGCCTGAACTTAACTGCGTTGTGTGGAGTTGGCCGTGATATTTCGACATTCGCATTCTTTACAGACGTGAGCGAGGAAATATTCCTTGCTTGCACTTTGCATAAGGTTCTGTGTAAAGTAATATTACGTCAGTAACATTCAAAATTTAAATTTCTGAAATTAACAGGACGGGTTGTACATTATTCTACATAGGAATGAAGAATTGATTGGGACACTTTCAACTCTGCATTATATTGACAGAGAGCCAGCCAGTAATGAAAGTTGTTTAGTGCATGAACCAAAAGGACGGTTGTAAATGGGAGTATAGAGAACAGTTTAACTTATGGTTATGCATTCATGATTATAGGAGAACCCCCTTCTAGCTTGTGTTGATTTCCAGTAAATCTGTACTGCACTCATTCCCACATCAATGTATGGTTGTTGGTGTTGCAAATAAGAAATGTTTTTATCAGTGCTGTACTTAACCCGGGCAAAGAACTTGCTATGTTATCATAACCAATAATAAGCTGTAGGCTTCGTGTTCAGGGATCAGATGTATGAACCAGTCTTAATGAAGAGCTGTAGCACAGTTTACGAGTCATTTACCTCCAGGGAAGATCATTGGGAACTGAGCATCGCAGTGTACAGCACTGGTCAAATATTATCTTCCCGTGCAACACGTAGACAATTATCTACACATGGGTATGAAAGAGTTAAGTCTCCCGCCTACATAGCACTTGAACTGCGCTGCGAAGTGTTTTAAATACACGTTTTCCCACGAAACTGTTAAACGAGCGACCTATGTGCTGATCTAGGGAAAAGACACACACTTCAGACGAGGGTTGTTGAAAGCATTTCAGACGTCGTATACATTAAAAGCACAATTTAAGACCATTATAAAATGGCTAAGAATGGCTTTTTCAAAGCGCTTTATCTCAAAATATACGCTTCAGATATATACAAAAACTACTCAATGGTTCTGCATTCAACCTCCCTACAGATTTTCTACTAGAAAATTAATAGGGTCGCCGTTGAAAGTCCCATAGGTACACACAGCATGACAATAATACTGCACGCCAATTTAAAGCCTTAGCTTAGGGCGATGGCACACTTCATGCACGTGGCAGTGTCGCCCTTATGGCTCCCGCACTTCTCCGCCTCAAGCGCGGGAAAAATGTCTCCAGGTAGGCGGGAGCCTTAAGCACAACAACGAGGTATACGCTGTTCACGGTAACTTTGCACTTTCTGAATAAAACCCAATAATGGCAAGTTTAGTTGTTTTTTTAATCATTCACATACCACAATCGTTTTACACTTCCATTATAAAAAAATTTCAGTTACACATTTTTATTCACATTCAATATTAATTTAAAAACAGAGAGTAAAGTTTATGTTGGTAATTACTGAGAATAAAAAAATATTTTTGGACGTTATTTCTAGTGACAATTGTTTTTCGCGAAAAGATTTCAAGACCAGTTATACTCCAAAACACTTTAGTTCATATGCACTTTCGTGGTTGGATGATTTTAATTGTCACATGTCTCAAAAATCTGTCTGCGAATAACGGACGTTGAGTATCGGATACTTTATTATGATTGGCCCAGTCAAATAACTACACGTCTTATCACGCAGACACGCGGCCAATAGCCAAAGGAAGTTGTGGCTGTGGATATAGGAGTTTGAAGTCTAGCACGGCCATAAATACTTTCACGAAAAACACCTGTCACTAGTTATTTATAAAGCAAACACGTTTACTGTAATATATATGTTTTCAGCAATACAAAGTGAGATACATGTTGTAGTGTTAAGTATAAAAATATTTATTTAATCTTTAATTAACCATAGATGTGTCGTATTTAGAAACTCTATTATTTCGCGTTACAATTCGGTACCAAGGTAGACGGCATACAAGTATATGTTAGTTTCACGTGCGTCATTGTAATTCTGCTTATCCAATACGCCTTGCAGAACTCACAACATTCTGTTGACTTCATTACGTGTGGCCGGGTGGAACAGGAGAAGGAGTTCTGCGTGTGGCCTCTGCTTGAACATGTAGAGGTCTATGGCACAGAGTACTTAAGAATACAGAGGTTAAATTGTGGCTTGTATAGCGAACTCGAGCCACGCACGCCAGCAATACGGCGGAACGTCTTTCACCAATCAGCTCCTGGAGACTGACTTGCTGGACTGCGAGCGAGACCAATAGGGAATGCTTCAGTTGAAACCATACTCTGTATTTTTAAAACTCTTTGAAATTTGTACGAATAAATACTTTGAGTTAGAATCTCGTATTTACGCCGAAAAAGATAGTGAACTTTATTTTTTAAACCGTTTGGTATTTTAATCTAGTTTCATTGATATTGTGTCATGAAACCAAAAAGCATCCTCAAAATCTAAAACAAAAAGATGTTTTAAACATCCTTAAGGCTGTTGCCTGGTTTGAAAGCAGTGGGAATTTGGTATAGGGAAATACATTGTAAATGAAATTCGGTACTTTGAAGACAGTTTTGACGATATATACTTGAAACAAAAACTTAAGTGTGAGAAATGATAATCTCGAGCTCTGTATCGACGCAAATAATATTTTTTTTTCTCAATAGTTCTGTATTTAATTATTAAGTTCTCTGATATTTCCAGGAAATAGGATATACATTAATGACACAAAAGGCTTCGATAGCAAAGAAGTGCGTATTTTTCTTTTCAAAAAATGTTCCTGGTGGTGTACACATGTCTTTACCAGGAACGTAAAAAAAAATTTAATTTTACATGTATTTCCCTATACCAAATGCTCACTACTTTCAAAACAAGCAACAGCCTTAAGTTAACTAGAGTCTATTGGCGGTTTCCTCACACTTTTGTAATCTAACCTTTGAAAAATCACCTTATGTATGACGTGTTTGGTTATTTCCTAAAAATGCCATGTATCACAAGCGTATTATACTTCTGTCAACACAAAAGTACCTTATTGGTGGCTAAATTAAACTTTAACTTATATTTTGTATATAAATAATNCATTCAAGTATATGTTAGTTTCACGTGCGTCATTGTAATTCTGCTTATCCAATACGCCTTGCAGAACTCACAACAATCTGTTGACTTCATTCCGTGTGGCCGGGTGGAACAGGAGAAGGAGTTCTGCGTGTGGCCTCTGCTTGAACATGTAGAGGTCTATGGCACAGAGTACTTAAGAATACAGAGGTTAAATTGTGGCTTGTATAGCGAACTCGAGCTACGCACGCCAGCAATACGGCGGAACGTCTTTCACCAATCAGCTCCTGGAGACTGACTTGCTGGACTGCGAGCGAGACCAATAGGGAATGCTTCAGTTGAAACCATACTCTGTATTTTTAAAACTCTTTGAAATTTGTACGAATAAATACTTTGAGTTAGAATCTCGTATTTACGCCGAAAAAGATAGTGAACTTTATTTTTTAAACCGTTTGGTATTTTAATCTAGTTTCATTGATATTGTGTCATGAAACCAAAAAGCATCCTCAAAATCTAAAACAAAAAGTATGTTTTAAACATCCTTAAGGCTGTTGCCTGGTTTGAAAGCAGTGGGAATTTGGTATAGGGAAATACATTGTAAATGAAATTCGGTACTTTGAAGACAGTTTTGACGATATATACTTGAAACAAAAACTTAAGTGTGAGAAATGATAATCTCGAGCTCTGTATCGACGCAAATAATATTTTTTTTCCTCAATAGTTCTGTATTTAATTATTAAGTTCTCTGATATTTCCAGGAAATAGGATATACATTAATGACACGAAAGGCTTCGATAGCAAAGAAGTACGTATTTTTCTTTTCAAAAAATGTTCCTGGTGGTGTACACATGTCTTTACCAGGAACGTAAAAAAAAATTTAATTTTACACGTATTTCCCTATACCAAATGCTCACTACTTTCAAAACAAGCAACAGCCTTAAGTTAACTAGTCTATTGGCGGTTTCCTCACACTTTTGTAATCTAACCTTTGAAAAATCACCCCATGTATGACGTGTTTGGTTACTTCCTAAATATGGCATGTATCACAAGCGTATTATACATCTGTCAACACAAAAGTACCTTATTGGTGGCTAAATTAAACTTTAACTTATATTTTGTATATAAATAAAAATATTTCATTAATAATTAATACCTATAAAATGCTCTGAGAAAACAGGAGTATTGGCATTGGCTAGTAAGAAATAGCTCTTATGCGAAACATCGTTAAACTGAGTGCTCGCGAATGCGGTGCGTTGTCACTTCGCTGTAATTCTCTAGACTCGGTTCAGCTTCGCCAGCACGAGGCGGAGGAATGTCCTTGGGAGTAGAACTTGAGCAGGGCATCAGAAGAGTTGTTGGAAGTGGCCGCGAGCGGACTACGTACCTTCCGGACGCTCGGGGTCGTCGTCGGGGAAGACGATCTTGCCGCCCTCCGCCCAGTAGATGCGCGACAGCCAGAAAGGCCCGCAGTAGCCCTCGCGGCAGCCGATGGTCATGTTGCAGCTGGACGCCGCCTCGCACAGGCAGCGCACGCACGCCGAGTCCAGGTTCGACACGAACACTCCTGCAACCAGCAGGATGTTTTGATCAGTTCTGTACTTAACCCCGGCAAAGAACTTGCTTCGTTATCACAACCAATAATAAGCTGTAGGCTTTGTGTTCAGGGATCAGATATATGAACCAGTCTTAATGAAGAGCTGTAGCACAGTTTACGAGTCATTTACCTCCAGGGAAGATCATTGGGAACTGANGAACCAGTCTTAATGAAGAGCTGTAGCACAGTTTACGAGTCATTTACCTCCAGGGAAGATCATTGGGAACTGAGCCTCGCAGTGTACAGTACTGGTCAAATATTATCTTCCCGTGCAACATGTAGACAATTATCTACAAATGGGTATGAAAGAGTTAAGTCTCCTGCCTACCTAGCACTTGAACTGCGCAAAGCACGCACAATGACGGAACTCGCCACACTCGGCTGCCGAACCACCGTCAACGAACAAAGCTGAGTCGATGGCAAAACACAGCCGAGAACATCCAAAAAAGTTTACTGAGAAAGCTGAACAATTACCCAACACTTATTGCTAAATAAATCATTTAACACACGTTAAAAAATGTATCAAGTCAACCATCGTAAAAACTAGAGGAAGTGAAATTTCAGAAAAAGATTTCAAGACAAGTTATATTTCAAAACACTATAGGCTAATTTACCTATCTTGATCGGCTAAATTACTTTTCAACATATGTTAACTGTCTGCACACGAATCACGCGGGAGCCGTGGCCATGTTGCCGAATTCTGAGTGGCCCGGTTAAATATGGTAACGCCTTCTCTAGCAGACAGCAACCAACAGCACTAGACAAACTGCTGCTAGATACTTATAGTTTTGAAGTCTACTGTGTATTCATATTTTTTTTCACAAAAAAAAAAACTAGTTCTAGTAATAACACGTAGTTTTAAATGAAATAGTTTTGCGTTGAGTTCACATTTACAGTATTTGCAAAATGCTTTTAGTTTTAATTACAAACTGGTTTGATACACCCTTTATACTAATTTAATAATACCCACTCCTTCTGATATATACGTAATTCAATTGTAAACAAACATTTTTAACTGGATAAAAACAAATTTTAAGATTTTTACATTCAACAAGAGTGCATTTTTAATAGCTCCTGACATCATACGTTGTAACTGTTAAGTTTTTTTGTATATTTTGTATTCTCTGCGTTGTCAATCACTTCGTAAAATATGATGAATTATTGACGAATGCTTATGTGATGTAAATGTTGCCTTGGTTCTCAATAAAGCAGCCCTTTTATAACAGACCAAATTGCCAATAACATCAACACATTACACGTATAATCGTGCGTTGTATTACACTGTAAATTTTTTTATTTGTAAAGGAATTTTTTTGGAAAATAGTTTCTTAATATATTTTTACAACGCTAAAAATAAATTAGAGTAAATTTCACAAAACCATAGTGTGGAATGTGTATAACAAATGACGAATTTTAACAACCAAGTGTTGGCAGATTTCGAGTTTATTATACATATTGAGCTACATAAATAATTTTGTATATTTTATAAAATAGTGTGTTGTAAATCTACAATATGGCAGCTGTAGAGTTACAAGAAAATATTTGGCAACTAGTTTGCATAAAATTGCGTGTAAGTGCCAGTGATTATTCGCGAAAAATTGGGAGCACACAGTAGACTTCAATACGATATATACACCGTAGCTGCTGCCGTATCTCCATTGGTTGCTCGTATCGTTTCCGCATTTGGCTGAGCCTCTCAGGTTTCTTTAACTACGACACTAAACCTTCGTGATTCGTGCGCGAACAGTTAACACGGACCATCAACATCATTNCTCAGGTTTCTTTAACTACGTCACTAAACCTTCGTGATTCGTGCGCGAACAGTTAACACGGACCATCAACATCATTAAAGGCATCATACCCAACTATGAAAACAATGGCTGGATCAGTCACAACTCGTAGACATCCATGCCACTACTGTAACATGACATTTGCATATGACTGTAATGCGAATATACATATAAAGCCTACATGCAAGCTGAATCCGTGTCGAACAAGCTATCAATGTAATATGNGAAGGCATCATACCCAACCATGAAAACAATGGCTGGATCAGTCACATCTCCTAGACATCCATGCCACTACTGTAACATGACATTTGCACATGACTGTAATGCGAATATACATATAAAGCCTACATGCAAGCTGAATCCGTGTCGAACAAGCTATCAATGTAATATGTGTCAAGGTTTGTTCGCTCGTACAGGCAGTTTAAACACACATATGAGAAAGTACAAAGACCTTGTTCCTCTACATGCTAAGCAACAAAGTGTATTGCCAACGTTACAAACATGTGACGATCAGGTGTCTGCTGTACCCAGTATTGGTACACTTACATCGCCAACTTCCGACCTCCATGTGAACAATGAACACAATCCTTCAACAAGGTGGAGGAAACAATGCAGCTATTGCGGTAAGATCTTAAGTAAAAGTAGCAACGCACGCCGCCATGAGAGATGTAAAATGCTGTGTAGCGGTGGAGAGAAGTTGAGTTTATTGTTAAAGTGTTTGCCATGAGTTGAAGTTACAGTATAAACTTTTCAAGGAACTGGAAAATAAATTTGCAGCTGCATGGTGGTGTAATAAAAAATATACGATATCTTACTGAATTTATGTTTACAGAATGACTAAAAAAAAGCTTAAATCTCACTGACGAAATATGAAGATTTGTACATATATATAGTATGTGAAATTGTTGGACTCGTCCTAGTTGTTATTCGAATTTCGAATAGTGTACATCGTCTCGAGCGAAGAAGGAAAATAGGCCAGAACGACATTTCTGTCGTTTCAGCAAGAAGTCCTTTACTAACAGCTGTCATGCCCGTCGACATGAGACTGGTGATTTTATGAACATGAAGCAATCTACCTTAACATGTGAACAGTGCAAGTCTCAATTTAAACTATGTGATAACTTAGAAAGGCATCTTGCAACATGTGATGGACTCTCTCCTATGCCAGCTAAGCGATGCAGTGTATCGTCTGCATCCAAAAAAAAAAACATATGAAGGTCAGGCACCTGTGACATTGGATACTGGTGCGCTGACACCATCGACAACATCTGACCTGAACATGAACAGTTCTCCACAGACATCCTGATATTCATGTTGCTACTGCAGCAAGACCTTTAGTAAAAGTTGCAGTGCTCGTCAACATGAGAAAACTGAAAAATGTTTGAAGAAGACGGGATAGACTTACTTTACTAATTGTTGCTATAAGTGTGGCCATGAGTTCTCGTGGTATGCAGTAACAGGCGTTCCAGACAACGTGCGACGAGAAATACATGACCATCAGGTAAAACTATGTCGGGAGTCGTATAACAACCATGTCAAATATGTACATATAAAGCACCTACACCTGTATGTGTTGCAAACTTACGAAATGAAGATTGATTCATACTGAAAGAAACTGCTTTCCGAGATCTTATGATGCCATATGTTGCATCTTATTCGTCAGGCATGGTGGATGATATTTGTACATATCTTAAGAATATGAAACAAAACATTATAGATCAACTTACATGTGAGATGGAAAAAGAGGGCGCTGTAAAATATAATATATGGTTGGAATGTAAATATACCAAACCAGAACCATATGAAGATAAATATAGTGAGAGAGCCTTCAAGACCTCGAAAGTACCTCTGTATAACATGTACTAAATCGAAGACAGCGTTGAAGTTAGTATACAAAAGATTTGTCACGAGGAAGACGAATATATGGGAAAGGGTTCCGGTTGGACATTATATACGATATATCAGCGACAGTTGAGAACAAATTTACTTAGATCACTTAAAATTGACGCATGCTGATTTCCCTCGCCACAATATAGAAAGAATTACAACATAGCTTTGTATTCGACCTGCAGAATGGGGGTATAAATTACCGCAACCACAGAAATTCACATAGTTGCTAAACTATCATGTACGGCAACGCTACTGCGTGAAGGTAGCAGCGAGGAGGAGTCAGCAGTGAGGAGTCAGCAGTGAGGAGTCAGCAGTGAAGAGGAGTCAGTAGTGAAGAGGAGTCAGTAGTGAGGAGTAGTCAGCAGTGAGGAGTATTCAGCAGCGAGGAGTAATCAGCAGTGAGGAGTAGTCAGCAGTGAGGAGTAGTCAGCAGTGAGGATGATTCAGCAGTGAGGAGGAGTCAGCAGTAAGGAGTAATCAGCAGTGAAGAGGAGTCAGCAGTGAGGAAGAGTCAGCAGTGAGGAGTAGTCAGCAGTGAGGAGTACTCAGCAGTGAGGAGTAGTCAGCAGTGAGGATGAGTCAGCAGTGAGGAGTCAGCATTGAGGAGTAGTCAGCATTGATGAGTAGTCAGCAGTGAGGAGGAGTCAGCAGTGAGGAGGAGTCAGCAGTGAGGAGAAGTCAGCAGTGAGAAGTAGTCAGCAGTGAGGAGGAGTAAGAAGTGACGAGGAGTAAGCAGTGAAGAGGAGTCAGCAGTGAGGAGGAGTCAGCAGTGAGGAGGAGTCAGTAGTGAGGAGGATTCAGCAGTGAGGGGAGTCAACCCTGCATAGTAGTACATATGTTTGAGTTTCCATATGCTTGAAGATGATGAAAAGTGTTGAGAATGTGCAATCAAGAATGTCCTATACTACTACCAGCAAAACTTCACCGAGTGTTTACCAATTACATGGAAAACATTGCAGTTACTGTGGCAAGGCCTTCAGTAAAAGTTGCAATGCTCGTCAACATGAACAGAGCGAATGTTCAAAGAAACCGACCTCCAGAATACTAACAAGTGATATGTGTGGTGCGGCATTTGGTAGATGTGATAATCTAAAGAGACATACTGATACATGTAAAGGTAAAGTACCTTTGCTTGGCAGGAGACAGCATGCATTGACGCAAGACATTCTATGACTCGCCTTCCTGCTGATTCTCCGTGTAAATTAACGACGGTTCAAGCAGCCATAACATTATTCATACCTGCATCGTGTTCCAAAACAGTGTGTGAAGAAGGAAATACGAGTGTTGCAGACATTTACTAAAAATAATGCGAGTCATACAGATCGTCAGAAGCGGTGTACAAACGTACTCCGCTATCATGCGAGGTGAAAAATGAAGAATTTACAAATAACCAGGACATTGAGAACGAATATGTGACCTCCAAATCTACTGCCGATGATGTAAAATATGCATATTCTACTGACGATGATGAAGTGTCGACATCTGCAAAGCAAATGCATAAACATGTTGCTGAAGATAAGAGTTACTTGAAGTTGGGAAAGAAGAAACGCAGATTTGAACCTAGTACTCTGGCCCAGATGTATCTCGCAAACTACTCATCACAGAAAAACATAGATGCTGACGTGTATCGTGAACCATCTGCGAAGAGTGATGTGAAGTCTAACTATCTATTTTCTGAAGTTACCAATGACCTGCAGAGAAGTGAACTCGATGCTTGTGTAATATGTAAATGTGCTAGTTGGTAAGTGCTTATAACTACATTTACATTTTGTTTTTAAATCTGTTTTCATCACTGTGTGGCAGTGTTGTCTTATCGCACCTGTGCTTATCGGCTTCGCAAAAGTATTTTTTTCTACTAACATGACGTACAGTGAACGATGCTCGGACAATATACATAGGTTGTTAAAGACTTATAACTATTTGTTTTATAATTAATTTTTATATCCGTTTGCATTGGCGCGAAGCATTAACGTCTCTCTTGTGCGACTAATGTTTTAATGTATGTTTTTTTATGACAAGCAAAGGAAAACAGTTTTTACAAGTCTCGTAATGCATATCGTACTTGACACATTCAAGGTATTTATTTTCATTTGGTCCTTGTGATCATTCATTCTTTTTCATGTTGATGTGCATTCTAGCTTTCACTAAACTTCTTGTCGTTATAGCACCACTGACATCGCTACTATGGTCTTCAGCTCCATTGATATATTTTATAAGTTCGCTTAGGGCATCCATGTCAGTTGCGACCTTTTTCTTTGTCGGGGGCGATGCCTATGTTTTGAATGTGGTGACAATATCTTAAAGGGTTTGGAAATTATAGCTAACTATGCTTATAAGTATGTCCAGGCCATAATTGACCAAGCGGTCCTTTTCGTTATAGGTGATTATGGCTAAGTTAAAAATTTGTTGTCTATATATTACACTGTTAGGAAATTACACCCAACTGTCCTTATAAGCGTGCTTGAGCTATAATTGGCTATGCAGTCATTTTCGTTGTCGGGGGTGATGTTAATTGATGAATTTGGTTGCTGTATCTTAAACGGTTCGGAAATTATAGCCATCTATGCTAATAAGTATAAGAAAACGGAGGTGGAATGATAGAGCATGAGACTCGCTCCTTCCAAGATGCCAGGTAAAAGGAGGCTGGAAGGAATAGGATAAAACCAAGGTGGAATGATAGAGTGTGAGATTGGTCCCTGCTAAGGCGCCAGGTGAAAGGAAGTCAGAAGGAATATGAGAACATAAAATCGGAATGTAAGAGCATGAAGAAGGTATTCGAATTCGGGAAAACTTGGAGAAAAATCCCTCGCTTGGAATGCAAGAGCACTAAGTAGAGAACAAGATGGTCGATGGTGGCATGGAATGATAGAGCATGAAACCCCTCAATCCTTCATTTGTCCAAAAATGAGTCACTTCGTCGCATTGTGGAGTCATGAGCAATGTCAGCCGGATTGTGCATGTTATATTTTTTAAGGGAAATTCGGGAATTTTGAGGGAAATTTTCTGGCAAAGCTTGAAGTTTTCCCCGGTACTGACTGCCAAAATGGCTTCCACCTGAGAAAAAAGGTAAATGTGACGTTATCCCAGATGGCCGCTGCTAGTCCCCCAGTCCCCGCCAAGACGCCAGGTGCCCTACAATTCCTCATTTCTAACTACTGGCCGACTCCACCCTCTCAGAAAGTAGGTCAGACCCCTGCAGAGGGGCACCAGGGTGGTCTTTTGCAAAGATTTCAAACGCTTAATACTTCAGTTATTTCTCCGTGAATCATGTTTTTTGTGTATCCCTTCCATATAACTAATAATCTGTCTTTTCCCAGTTTAATAATTTTTTCAATTAAATACTCATGTGACAAACTAATTTTTTGTAATTCATAAGCATAAAAACCGCCTCTGAATGGCTCGCCAATATATGATTCGAGGTAATATACTTGAGGATACAAATGTTTCAAAGAAATAACCTTAAATATCTCATAATACCAATTAACCTCATTTTTTTTCTCAAAAACACTTTTTAGTTTCGGCACACGAACATACTCGCCAAACTTTAAATTTCTGTTTCCGCTCATTATAAACCTTGAGGTCCGTCTATGTGTAATAATTGGACATGTGAAGTTGCCAACTCTCATCCCGATTAATTTCGCTTCCTGCGTTAGATGTAAGAATGGAGTTTCATCCGAATGGCAAGTACTGTCTCATCGAACATGGTTTGTATTCTGTGAGATATCAATTGCCTCTTTCATTTCACACATTTAAGGAAATGTGTGAGGACAATATTCATTTCTCATGTATATATTGTCATGGTTTCATGTTAACAAGCAATAAACCTTGTATAATTGATTCTAGTGTAACAAATTGTGACAAATCAAAATGTTATGTTAATAACTGCAGACGGTATACGTCGGAAAAAACACGGAATGTGAAAAGAGAAGGTGAACATATTTTCACAACTTATACTATTGAAAGAGAAAGTTTGGAACATTACATGTGCAGATCAGGTCACACACAACCGTTGCAATACTTTGAACAATGTAATGGGGATGTGCATGTTTTTGAGTCAGTAAATGAGTTTGGGTATATATTAGTTACAGATTGTGTATCATCAAAGTTTTTGGTGCATAGGAAGGTGTAATTAGCTCCAGCAAAGTTCACCCCACTTTTCTTACTCGCAGTATAGGATTTTTTTAAAGAGTAAGCTAGAGGAAATTGGCGGTGAACTCAATTTCGCATGTGTGTGTATTGAAAAATCTAAATGCAAAATCAATATTACCAAATTCTTTAGATGCTTGTTGCATTGTAAACTGTTTAGTTGTTTGAGAACGAACTAGCAAGTATTTGTGTATCAGTCGTAATTTGGCGTTCACGCCATCAACATCTGTTCGTCAAACAGTTAGAGAAAATGGTATATTTCCATCCTAGCAACCCCTATGTTACAATTACTACGGGTAAATCGACTGTTGAGTATGCGTATTGGAGCAATGATTTGCTTAGGCAGTTTCCTGAAAGTTGCGTCTCCATTTTTTACTTCCGAATTACGCATTTTCCACTATCGATTGAAAAGTCGCATGAGTTAATTCAATTTTCTGAAATAAACAAATGTCGTGTATATTACGTGACACCGAATACCTCGCTACCTGAAAGTGTCGACGAAGTCTATTCTCACTTCTTGGAAACAAACCCAGACCTGATTCAAAATATAATGTTACATGCTCCGGAATTCAGTAAAGACGTTTTTACGCAAACGTGCAATGAAAAACCTAAACTCGCTCGAAGGAAACGCAAACATTGCGAGACGTTAACGTCTCAGGAACAAGATATTCAAGGGATTGTAAACCAGTGTATTAAAACAAAAGTTACTGAAATTGTAACACTCTGTAAGCTTTTGAGTTTATAAACAGAGTAGTAAACTGTGTATTGTTTGTCAAAAGTGTACGTCACACGTGTAATGTCAAACTGTAACAATTACGTGCGTTGTATGCGTTTTTTTTACATGACGTAATAAATACACTGAAACTTTAATTGTGTTTTTATGACTTAACGCCTCCTTCCCCATGCATGCTAATGAAAAGTGTAATTTTAACACATATAACACATTAATAACTTAATGTTACACTTAAAAAAAAAAATTGACAGTTCGTGATCTGATGATATGTTTCACACGTAATGTTAACAGACGAATCTAGTAACGTATTGTTACATTCCAAACTAAATGGAAAGAAAATTTATCATAAAGTAACTGGATGCTACTTTCCATAGGTGTGGGAAAGAGTTGTATGACCTAACTTTCTTATCTGGAAATACACCTTCTCCCTAGTTATCGGGACATAGATCGTTGGGCGGTGACCTATATTACTCCCTAAAGATACCTGCGTGACCTTCTTGCGTGAACTCTGGTGCTACCTGACCTCCTTCACCCACGTCTTTTCTAAACTGTGGGGCGGGATTTTTGGTCCCAACGGCAGAGAGAACACGTGATTTCTTATAACCTCCACCTGACGCAGGTATGAAGTGCGTCGCAACGCCTCTCAGTGAAAACGCATCTTAGAGGGAGAGGAGGGTATAAAAGGTAAAACGCCGCTCCTCTCGCAGTCTTTCTTTACGACAGTGCTGCCATCTCTTGAGTAGCGGATCGTAACCCCGCCTACCGCGAGACCTCTCGGCCAATCAGAGACCCCCGACCTCGTAAAACTAAATCTACAATATTCAGCTCCTTTTTCAAGCTCCACTCAGCAAACTCAGCAAACTTGCGGCTTTTTCAAGGAAATATTAGGCAGATAACTTGTTAAAATATTCTAAACTACAAATGACACGCCTTCAGCGTATTTTGCAAACACAAATCACTCGTCAGAGTAGTACTCACGCATGAATAAGATGTAATTACTAATAATTCACTACCTAAACAGAAACAACAAATGCTTTTAAATTTTAATTTCAAGACAACAGCACCTTCCAGTCACGTTCAACAAGTACCAGTTACCTTCAGTAACAGTTTAAGATAAAATCCTATCTCAACCATTCAAACCTTTTCCCAGGCCATATTCAAAATTAATTTTTTTTATAAAACAAACAGGCGGGAGTTCGCTACTCCCGTCTTCCTCCCCTCCCCCNGGGGGGGGCTCTACCCCGCCATAACCTGGTGATTTCATAATGATGACCCATTGGGAGGACAAGAGTCCCACAAGGTCTTGTACCTTAACCGCGCCGAGGGTAGCTCCCAATGATAACGAACGGAGGCGGGGCAGTCTTTCTTCAACTCTCGAGGCAGGAGTTTGTAGTAGGAGGTTCACAGGTCGCTACAGTCTACTTCTGGCGGAGTGTCGTGCGACCACGAAGGATCTAGCAAACTTCGGTGTTTGCATCGCGCCGTTACGGTTCCTTCGGGCTCTGCGCTGTCTATGAAACACTTTTAAATGTAAGTATTATATATATATTTTTTTAATTGTATCTTTTTTTGATTAATCTTAACTACTATTTTTTTTTATTCACATGAAATTGCATAGTGTTTACAACAGAGTCTTTAGGTAATAGGTACACATATTTTGTTTTTTATTTGTCTTTTTCCAGGTATATTTATAACTTTATGTGTAACTATAATTTTTGTTTTAATTTTTTTTTTCAGATCGGCTGCTTCCAGGTGGGTTTAGAGGCGATTATCGGTGAGTAAAAAGTGTGCGATGGAAGGCCCTTCGTCGGTTAAACGTCCTCGCGTTACCATTGAATCAGAGAGTCATTCAAGCTCTGATTCTTCGGTCGATGTAGGTTTGCCTCGGGATTTGAGTTATATAACCTTGGATGCCGCTTTCGGTGGAAGACTCGTGGATGCTCGAACACATAACGATCGGGTTGAAACAGACGCGGATATTTCAGTTTTTTTTTTTTCACAAGATGCAAGGCATCCTTTCTGGCCATTAGTGAAACAGCACACCGACCTTTCCAAATGTATGTCTCCATGGCAGTTAAGTTTTTCAAAAACCCAGCGGGAGAGGAAATGGTCATGAAGACTTTTCATTTCTGCAGAAACGACACACCCGTCGTCCATTCATCCGATGTTGGCGAGATTCACATCGTCCCTCAACTCACTACGAGCATTAGTGAGTTTTGCGGTAGGGGCAGCGGCTGGGGGATAAAGCTGATACTGCAAATGGATGTACACATTTCACAGCCCAAATAGTTCACTGTAGGTACTTCTCACACAAAGCTACCTAATTTCATTGCGAACAAGACGATCTGTATTAGTGCGAACTGTGCAACAGATGAACGCTTCCTCTACGCCGTAGCAGTAAGTTTGTTTCCTGCCGCAGACCATCTCAACAATCCGTCTTCGTACCCAGAACCTCGTCGGGTTCTGAATACGAGAGGATTGTCGACTCCCGCCGTGTTACACGAAATCAAACATTTCGGGGAGCTCAATAATGTTTCCGTTAATGTCTATCCTGTGGTAGACAAGGACGGGAATATTGTTGACGAGAAGTTTGATAATGCTAGGGAAGGGCGTATCGTACCCATTCGCATTTCTCCTGTGCGATGCGAGCTCCATGTGAGTATGTTAGATATTCGTGCCAGTAGTAGTACCGCCCATTTGCATTTTGTAATGATTAGAGATTTGTGACGTCTGGTCTCATATCTCTACCATTTTGTTATATATAGCCTCACATGAAAATATAAAGTATTTATGTCATATTTAGGGGTATAATAAACCGATGACTACCAAAATTTGGCGAATTAGTTGTACTGTGGTAGACCATATTAGTTCATATGTTTTAAGTTTAATGAAAAAAGATATAATAACATTTTAGCAGAGTGTACTATATATACGAAATTTTTACTAAACTTTGTATACTGACAGTATCTATGACAATCTTCGAATGTACTGATATATAACTTTTTTGTCCTCCATGAAAAAATTTAGTTTTTTTATGCCATATCTCGAGGACCAATCAACCGATTCTGCGAAATTTTGCACGCAAGTAGGGCTACAGTTGGGTATGTAAACTAACAGGTTTTAGGTACGGCAGGCACTTTTTAATGGCGTTAATATAATAAAAGTAGGTTAGTATGTTAAGTATATTAAACAATTCAACAAACTCTGCCACATTTTCTGCATTAACAGTATTCATTAGTAGCATCAATTATGCATACAGTGATACAATTTTGCCGGTTTTTTTTTTTTTGCAAAATAGTGCCAGGTGAGAAAATGGAGCATCCTACTAATCTTATAAATGCGAAAATCTCTGTGTGTGTGTGTATGTGTGTGTGTTTGTTACCACTCAGCTCCATAACGGCTGAACGAATTTTTATGAAATTTGGTATGTAGGTACTTTAGGTCCTGGAATAGGACATACGATACTTTTTATCCCGGAAAATTGTACGTGTCCTGTGGAATAACAACAAAACCTAATTCTGCAATGGCTAGAAACGTGACCGAACTCAGCTCCATAACGGCTGAGCGGATTTTGATGAAATATATTATGTAGTTACTTTAGGTCCTGGAATAGGACATATAATACTTTTTATCCCGGAAAATTGTAGGGTTCTTGTGGAATAACAACAAAACGTAATTCTGCAATGGCTGGGAACGTGACGAAAACATTTTTTTCCTCTGGTGTCAGAGTTTATCAGGTCACCCAAGTACCTCTGAAATGGCTTAACGACTGCTATCAATCGACAACAACCGGGACCGAATATTTAACGTGCTCTCCGAAGCCCGGAAGCGCTCAGATGTTATGCCACTAAACGGTCGCCCATCCAAATGTGTGCCGCTGGGAACGTTGCTTAATTTTGGTGATCGATTAAAATCCCTCAGCCGAGCGCAAAAAGTAGTACTTAGGTGCACTTATTTCTAAAGCTACAACTTGATTTAACTCACGTTTTTATTTTCATACATCGACGCTGGAAATCGGAAATGTGGTAACTACGCGATAGCTGCACAGATACACTTCAGGAACAATACCTTACTTCTTGACTATCGGGTAAAAATATTTCCTTCCTTTTGGGTTGCCGTAATCAGTTAAAAACCTAGGCCAACATAGTATAATTTTATAATTCTGTTCCCACATAAATTAATTCTCTTTTCCCAATTAATTTATTAGTATATCACTATAAAACTCAATTGTACCCGGGTGAAGCTGGGCCAGTTCGCTTTTTTTTCCCATATTTCCGNTATTAGTATATCACTATAAAACTCAATTGTACCCGGGTGAAGCTGGGCCAGTTCGCTTTTTTTTCCCATATTTCCGAAACAATTCAACTAATTTCTATCAAATGTCAAACACCGGTAGTGCTACAGAAGGCCATGTAAGCCTACATAATTTAAGTATGGCCGGAAGTTGATTTTAGAAATGGTTTTCATGGAAATATTCTGATAAATTTCTCATATCTATTAAACAAGTTAACAAAATTTAACCAAACGTTTTATGTTGACAGTATCTATTAGAGGCATCGTATACAGACCTTTTTTCAGACAATTGTGTACTACAGTACCAAATAAGAAAATAAAGTTTCTTATGTCATATCTCAGAGACAATTCAAGCGATTTCCACCGAATTATTCACACAAGTACCGCCATGGTAGGTCATGAAAAGTTAGGTGTTTTAAAAGGCTGAGACACTTATTTTCAAAATGACGACCATGTAAATATTTTAGGATTTTAAACCCCATCATTCAAAACATTAGCATGATTACATCCGAAGTTATTACTCCACATCCTACTCTCGTAATGTAGTTGATTGCGTGACAACTTATGGTACGAGATTTTCTGGGTTCGAGTCATTGGTAAGACACGTGTGTATTTGTAATTGTATCACTACTCTTTCGTATGAGTCTGGTTACATCTGTAATGCTATTTCTGTCAAAAATACGTCAAGACCTACCTGCAATCTAAGTTTGTAAGAACTTCATTAAAAACTATTTGCACCCAAAGTAAGCTCATTATTAACTTTCTGTTTACTGTTATGCTAGGGTCACATATATGTTTTCTAACAGTAGATGTTTGAACCAATGTTTCCCCCATTGTGAAAATGCCAGACAGAGGCGAAGTCAATTAAGAAAGGCCTTGAAAGTCACGTAAAAATATCTTTAACGACAAACAAATTGCACAGGTAATAACCAAGTTAAACACTTACAATAAAGTAAAATACAACAATTATTTAAACAAAGTAAGAACCAAAAACTTTGCAGCACTGTTTGTAACTCACAGAAGGCTCTGAACTGAGACTTTCAAATAATTAACACATGTTTTGGTGTGCATTTCACTGCGGCGAGAATGCTGATACGTATCCCGCCAAAATATGGTTGGGCGTCAGAATCTGGCATGTTATGACGTCCGTCAGGTTGTACCGGCTCCGAAATTACACCGTGAAGACCAAATGAGGATTGCTGGTAGCTGGGAAAAGTCGCGCGATGTCCCCCCACGGGCGTTGACACAGGCCGATATGGGTTTGGGTGAATATATATTGCTGTGAAACTCTTCGCAATGCATGACTTTGAAGCCTTTAGTTAATGTTCCCATTTGTGCTTCGAACAGAACATCATTTATCAGTTTTTCCAGCGAAGACACGCTGGTTACCACCTCAGGTTGCGCAATTTGTTCGCAGCGGGCATATTTACCATAGACGTTGAAACTATCTTCAAGCTGCAAGTTTTTCAGCCTGTCTCCAACCAAACACATAACTTCTTGTGTTTCGTCTGCTACTGCCAGCTTCCTCTTCTTCCTGGAAGCCGGGGATTTTATGGACGAGCTATTAACTTCAGAGTATTCGTCAGGGGGTGACAAAAGCTCGCTTGTAGATAGTACTGATTGGCTGTCTGAACCATTTGAAAAGTGTTCCATAGTTTCCTCCGGCAAACATGTAAATATGACTTCTTAAAAGTTGAATGTGTTACATGGCACGTTAATTTATTGATATCAATAGCATTAATTGTTCACACTTTACAGTGGTAACATGCGAAGTGCATTTCGTTTTGTTTCAGTTTCCAAAATCAGTACACGAGTGGAAGTTAATTGCAAAAGACTTCGAAGACGGGTGGAACTTCCCTCACTGCCTGGGTGCGATTGACGGGAAACACGTATGGATACACCCCCCCCCCCCCNCCCCCCCACACCAGACATTGGATATTATTTCTTCAATTATAAGGGCTGCCACAGTCTAGTTCTTATGGCAATAAGGAATGCAAACTAAGAGTTCATACTTTGTGATTCTGAAACAAATGGCAGAGTTTCCAGTGGAGCAGTTTTGGGAAACACTCAATTTTACAGAAGACTAGTGAATGGAAATTTGAACATTCCGAAGGACGAGAAGCTATTGAACACTGAAGAAGAGATTCCGTTTGTGTTTTTGGGTGACGACGCATTTCCTCTTCGGCACAATTTCCTTAAACCATTCAGTCACAGATTTGGAAGACAAGACCACGATAGGATCTACAATTATCGCCTTTCCAGGGCACGTAGATCTATTGAGAATATATTTTNTTTGGAAGACAAGACCACGATAGGATCTACAATTATCGCCTTTCCAGGGCACGTAGATCTATTGAGAATATATTTTGAATTTTAGTTTCAAGATTTTGTATTTTGCAAACACAAATAAATTTTCAATTGGAATCCATTGCGTCTGTAGTCATGGCCTGCTTGCGCATGAGTCCTGAACAATTCATCCCAGGTGAAATGTGCGATTTTGAAGAGACAGAAACTGCAGGTAGTTATACGGGACTTCGTTCTGGAAATTTTGTGCTTCTTCAGGAAGGACCTGTTCGTAATGAGACGGACAACGCAANAGTTATACGGGACTTCGTTCTGGAAATTTTGTGCTTCTTCAGGAAGGACCTGTTCGTAATGAGACGGACAACGCAAAACACGTACGCGACATGTTTATACTATATTTTGCGACCAAAGTTAAAGTGCCATGGCAAGACAGAATACTGCATGATCAGTGAAACAGTTAAATAATCTCTCCAAAATTCATCATGTTATACGTGAAGTCATTTTTAAAAAAATAGTTACGCTACAAAACTAAAAATCGACTTAATGAAGTGTCTAATAATTTTGCAAAACTAAGCACTGTGCCGAAATAAAAATAATAAACTTTGCTAATATCATTCTACATAGTTGTCTCAACAGTGAATAAATATTTTTTATTCCTTCAACAATATGGTGCAGGATAAAACTTCATACTTAAAATTTAAAAATGGTAACGTAAGAGGGAAACTTTGATCAATCTATGATTCTAGTTTATTTGTTATGTGTTATTGAACGAAAAATATATATATATTTGCTTTTTACTTAATTGTCATTATTTTTTATTATTCTTTTGGTAATTTTTTTTGTCTCTTCGGGTAGGGACACACTAAAAATTTCAATCAAGAAGAAAGTATATGCAAGGGTTGCTAGATCCTCACCATAACTTTAAAAAGTATTTCAGTGAAGTGAAATGAGAATGCATTCTATCAAATGCCACGATATTAAGCTTATACATGCATTCCAAACAGACATGTGTCTCTACACGTTTTTTAAAATGTCAAAGTGAATGCAATTTGTAATACAGAAAACTATTTTGCAAGCAATGAAGTATGAACATAGCCGGTGTGCTGAAATTCTTGCAAGATGTTTCTTCCATCCTACTAGAAACAGCAGTTGTTGTAAGGCGCTGGGAGACCAATTGTAACACGAATATTCTTGGCGTGATTTACACTTCACTTTAACATTTACACTAACTTATTGCAGACAAATTTTCCGCGTGCAATTATTATTCAGAGAATCTTTCAACACCGACAATTAGTTTCAATGTATCATAAACAGCGTTAGTTCTAACGTCAACGTCGTCCATATTTGATGTTGATTTCCTTGTTGTTTCTTGATCTCGAAGAAAATGCACTATCAAAATACCATAACTTCGATACATAAACTTCTTCCGTGCCAGGTCTACACTTCTTAGATTCTTCGACTTTCTTTACTACCTTCCTGTAACTGCTTCGGACGTTAATATTTTTCACTACAGTGTCTCGTGTAGCGCAAGGAACAATTTTCTTAAGTACTTCAACTAGTTCTTTCGCATGCTGCACGTTTATTTACGCGGTCTACGCGATCTTTACTTTTCACCTTCCACGAAGAAGGTTCTTTACGACTCGAGTCTAAAAACTCTGACATGAACTCTTTAGGAGAACTCCTCAAGTCCGCCATCGTGAACGCACAGCTCGCCCGACGTGTACGCCGTGACAGCTCAAAGAAAACTGATCATTTGGTCCTGCGCTGTCCCACACACGCGCCGGTTTACCTGCGCAGGCAAAAAAAAAATCAAGCAGTGTTTGATTTTACTCAGGCCGGAAAAAATAACTGCGCGGTTGCACAGGTCTCGTTCACACACGCCCCCGGCTTGCCTTCGCAGGCAAGCAGGAAGGTAAGTCGGAGAGTGTACGAGGCCAGGTACTAGAACCGCAGTCAATAAAAACAAGCGTTAACTACAGCAAGTAAACAAATGGTTTAAAAAAAATATACCCACAACTCAATTTATAGTTTTGAAAAAATACCACCGAGCGAGGTGGCGCGATGACAAACAGATGAAGTCGCATTCGGGGAGGGACCGGGTTCGATTTCTGGTCCGGCCGTCCTGATTTCAGTTTCCCCGCGTCTCTAATGACCTTGCCGTCGACGAGACGTTAGTCTCTACCAACATACGTTAAACAAAACTAAATTTCGTGATCCTAACTACGATACGGTAACTTAAATTGGCCTAAATGTTTGTTGTGTTTTCACCCGACGATCCACTTCCTGGTCGAAAAAATTTATTATATCGTTCATGATAACGGCACGTGTTATCACTGTCGTGTTCGCTCGCACACAGTAATAAAATCGTAAGCAAATACGTATGTTTTTAATTAGTGAATGAAAGCTTTAGAGTTGTTCCAGAATAATTTCTCCTAATAGTCCTGCTAACTAATACTAACGCCGGGGCTTGTTACGTATGTTTGCGAATAATAAAAAAATATAAACATTTTTAATAACAGAATTCTGTATTACGATAAAGTTTTACAGGGTTAAGTTAATTCCTGGATTGTTTTTTTATATGTAGGATAAGGAAAATGCTAGTATCTGAAGGAATAAAATTGCATTTTCATAATATTTCTCTTCAGAATAAAAAAAGTGATAACTCTGCAAAAATCCTCTCAGCATGGCGTGTAGCAGTTAGGGAATAAAATACGCATATAATGCCAGTCAGAATGAATAAAACAACTGTGTCAAAGTGTAATGTATATGTCAAGAGAATGTCAGTTAACACAACCTTACTCCTTATATTATGCAAATACTTTAAAGGAACCATAAAAATATTCACAATTGCCATAATGGTGATAATAAATGTAATGTCAAGCAATAGTGGAAAATATACAACTAAAGATCGTAAACTGAACTAATTTCTGAGCTATAACAAAGCGATATTTTCGATATAAGTTCCCTGGTGATAATAAGAAAACAGTATTGCAAGCATCTCTACACTAAGAAGCAGAAACGAGCAGTTGGGAATGAACATATTTTTTTAAGTAGGTATGCCAGGACTTGGGCAACGAACTGCTCTATTTTTTGATATGCGAATGAACATAGTGCAAAATTGTAAAATGTTAATAAAAAATTTTTAATATAAAATGCACATTTACGTTTTACTAACGAATAATTAACATGTTTAAAGTTTTTATGTTTTTATAGTTTTAAGCGCATTCTCATATTTAACTTTTATAAATACTCTATTGTCATAAATTTCTTGCTAATGTTATTTTATTTTTAGTTGACTGAAAAACGAAAAGAATATAAAGGTAATTTAAACATCAGCTTTAATTAACATTATCATTGATGTTCAATTAATTTTTTAAATCTTTCCAAATAGGAATTTATTTATCAAATTCAGTACAAACGTTTCTATCTGTTACACAATGCTATTACTCATTCCCAATGCAAATGCTAAGCTATAATGTGGGAAAACACACAGGTGAAAAACCCTACGCATCGAGCATAAGCTTTTCTACTGTTAGTGTAAGTTGATAAGTTCGAGAAACAATACTTTGCATTCGAATGGGATACTTATATTTGGGTTACCGATAATTGCATACATAATGCTCGTACTATTGTCTTCCTCCTCCTAAAATGGTTGCGAGCATTCTGTAAGTCAAGATGCAAATACGAGGACCCTACACGTTTATTTATACGAAATTCCAAGCCAAATTTTTTCAGAACCAGTTGGTGTGTNTATATATATATATATATATATACATACACACACATATGAATGCACACGAGAACGTATATGTTGACATAGAATGGTAGTCTATTCCCTTTCCACGCTCCCTTGTAGTAATATGGTAATCGCATCGTAGGTATACTGCTCGACAAACTCAACTGAAACACCGGAAAATATGTGAAACACCGAGAATTATGTGAAACACAAGCCATTCCCCTATTTATCACTATTTCTTATCCTCTTCGACTCTGAACCCTTCGGGCCGCAACTCAGCAAGTGCCACCACACTGGAGGCGATCACAGCGCTCTATCGCGAGGACATGACGTTACGTCTGTGGAGCAGCGAGGAGACTCACCGGAGCAGACGGCCGCCGCGGCGGTCGCGAGGACGAGGACGCGCCGCAGCATCGTCCGCCACGTCGCCGCCGTCCCGGACACTCGCTGGACCACCGCGCGCGCGCCTCGTGCTGTCGAGCGCCCCGCTTGGTGGGGAGTGCGCTGACCGTAGGAGGGGAAGGGGGAAAGAAGGCTACTGCCGCGCCCCTCCCCTCCTCCGCCTGTAAGGATGGTGGAACTGCTGTTGCTGGAGCAGCGACTTGCGGGTTCTGCAGAAGCCGGAGGTGAGGTAGCGGTCGGGCGAGTTGGCCGTGAAGACTCGAGTCGACATTCTTTCCTTGTGAACTAGAAAGGTCATAGGTTAGACGACCTCCCGTTAAAAAGCGTTTAAAAACAAACAACACTTATCTTATAAAATAAATTACGCTTAATATATATATATTTTTTTAACAATTACATCCCGCGGCGCAGTCCGTTGGTGAGCCGGCGGTCTGAGGTGTGGGAGGTTCTGGGTTCGAATCCCAGGTAAGGAAGGGCTGGATATTAGTTCAAGTGAGGTTAAAAGTTAGTTTATAAGCTGTCCCCTGATAAGCCTTCAGGCATAACACTGGGACACGTTAAAAAGCCTGTTCCAGTTTCAATTCCTATTTTATTTCTGTTTTACTGCAGACATAACTAAGTTATAAAACTGATGGAAAAAAAAAACAACTACAACGTAAACTAATGTCGTGGGCTGCCATTTGACATATGTGTAATTGCCAAATAACAGTTCATTAATTCACAATAATGTTAACGGTATGTAACAATATCTTTATATTTAACATTTTATTAACATATGATCTGTTATTTGTGAATTACACGTGTGTCACGTGGTAGCCCACGGCATTAGTTTTTATTGTAATTTGTTTTCATTTGTATAAACTAGTTAGTGTTTGCTGGTACGGCTGCAACAAGCAGGAACATTTTGAATTTGCATCCATGTGATTAAAAAAATAAAAAAATGTAAAGTGAAAATTTTTTTTAGTCGAGGAGAATGGAATCGCATACACACTTTGAATACTGTTTGGTACTATTATAGAACAATTAATTGTTTAGTATCCGACAACCTTAGGAGTGCTGTGTTCCTGGAANGAATACTGTTTGGTACTATTATAGAACAATTAATTGTTTAGTATCCGACAACCTTAGGAGTGCTGTGTTCCTGGAAGTGTTTTGGCCACTCATGGCACAGAAGCGAGAGAGCGATAAGGGCGACACTGACCTTCGTACTTATCGTCCCGGCGCCTCTACGCGCAAGGTTCTGAAACGGCGCACGGTGTTCCCGTTGTATCGCTGGAATTATGGTATTTCAAGCGGCGATCTTATTATTTTAATTATTACAACGTCTGTAGAAATGTTCAATACATGTCGCTATTCTAGTTTTGAGTGTTTTCCGATCTTTACATTTTGCGATGATAGAGTGTGAGAAGGCAGTCTTAAGCTATGCTGGAGAGCTCGGAAATAGTGTTTGTACTGCGCCTGTGGTGTCTTTAAAGTAGAGTTTGTACCTGGTATCAAGTGTACTATAAGTGCATATGACGCACGCAAAGTAGTTTCGCAAAAAATTTTGTATTTAAAGCAAACTGCAGCGCAGTTCTAGCTCTGGGTACATAGTCCTGGAGGTATAGAGGTTGTTCACGGTAAAATTAGCACTTTTGAGGCCGTAGTTACTTCATCCTTTAAGCCATATTTTATCCTTTAACCTTCTTTTAAAATAAATATTGTCATGTAAGCAATAAAGAGTGTGCATATTCCACCGCACTCGGAAGTTAACGTCTAAGGCTAAAATAAAATATATTTATAGTCTATTATTACAAATAAGAGGGCTTTCAAAAGTGCCCAATTTCCCGTGAATAGCCTATATTTTGCATGTCCGAGGCTTATAAAAGTAGGGACACTAAGGGCGAGATTTATACACGCGTCGAATGCCTGATCGCCTTTACGTGCAAGGCACTGAAACTGCGGGCGAAAATAAGACATTGGTGTGCTCTCAAGGAAGAAAATTTAAACTTTCCATGGAATTCGCTTAAAAGTTTGAAAACGATTAGTGGATAATATGAAGATTTCATGGGAATCCGCATTTTCTGCTGAGCCTTAACGAGCAACTTATATCAAAATTGATCTAAGGATGTTGTCCTGCAGTGAACTATTTTACTNTTTTCTGCTGAGCCTTAACGAGCAACTTATATCAAAATTGATCTAAGGATGTTGTCCTGCAGTGAACTATTTTACTTTAAGAAGCCTAGACAGTTATCACTAGGGTGTATATAGTCACAACTTCCCGAGTTTGGCTGAGCTAGTGAAGGGATGGAGGTAATAATTAAAAATTTAAAAAGTTGGATTTAATTTTCTAATTGTTTTACAATTATTAAAATATAATTTCGCATACACGTTTTTAAAACGTGTTATCTCCTAATATATTATAACCCTATTGCAAAATTAATAACTAATCCTTACAGTAAACCGTTACTTATTATTTTATCAAATTAATTATTTAAATCATTACACTAATTCCATCAACAAAAAACTATAAATTAAAATACTCAACATCAGACAGAGTGAACAGTAATTGTACAAGATAAGTCTCTCGTGATCGCATCTCCTCTGCTTCATCTACGTAGATGGACAGCAGACAACATAACGCTTCTCCGGGAGAACCCTATCACTCCCTGCAGTCGCTTCGGACGCACAGGATACTGTTTCCACGCTGCCAATGACTGCTGTAGCTCGCCGAATCACCAGGAACACTCGTAAGATACCGCTGCCCACAACTGTACATAAAGTGTCTATGGTAGGTTAAACTAACTGTATTTATATCTACATTCTCCACTCGTTCTTTTGATATTATTTTTATCTTATGCCCACTTATACTAGACCTTATTACGGTCAAGATGTTTCTCAACGGGGAAGAGAATCACCGACATTCTTGAAGGAATTACATCTCATCCAGGTAGGAACTGTCAATCAAGCACACGCACGCCGACCTCGTCACATACTTTATCTCTACACAGTAACATTTAAAGCTGGAACAGTCTCCTTTAGTCGCATGACACACCTACAATGCCGACTGGTGGATGGCCGAAGTGATAGAGCGCACTACTGACTAGTAACATTATTAACCTCATAAGTCTGTCGTCCCGAACAGAATCACTACCTCTGGGACCTCCATAAACACCAGTCGGTCGATATGAACAAACTCAGGCTATGCCTGAGAACCGCAACGACTGATTCTAAAGACCATGTAGCAGATCCTCTTTACTGCATGATAAGGGCCTTCCCTAAACTTAATTTAGGACAGTATCTTTTCCGTCGCTGAGAGTCGCACAAGCACAAAAGTTGCCTTTCTTCGAAACCTCAGAAATGCTACAGTTATACCATGTGTTCATCCAAGCAAAATCATGTATGTATACCAGTTTTTGGCTTAGCTCCCTTGCATATGTCGGTGTATCAGGATATTCTTCCATCGGCCATCTGAACACCAAGTCACTAAGAAGGCATAGGTCTCTTT
Source organism: Clitarchus hookeri (assembly GCA_002778355.1). Taxonomy (NCBI): domain Eukaryota; kingdom Metazoa; phylum Arthropoda; class Insecta; order Phasmatodea; family Phasmatidae; genus Clitarchus; species Clitarchus hookeri. The sequence continues at coordinate 248,392 of NQII01003574.1, forward strand.
CAAACAGTATACTGAATGGTGTTACCCTTTTCGCATCATGGACTGCTGTATAATACATACACAAGTAGTACTAACAACACCTTGGGGTTACAAAATTTCTGGCTGTCTGCCATGAAGATCGGCAGCTGCAATATGGTGCTGTCAAGTCTCTCGACCATTCCTTCATCTGACTAAGGATAAAGTGCTGGTGTCAGAATGCTCTTCATCCCCAAAATTGTGGTCACCTGTGGAATCAGTGTAGCTTCGAAATTTCGTACCTAGTCCGAATGGACCTTTAGTAGCTCTCCAAACATGGAATAGACTACTGCGTGAGTTTCTTGGTTTGGAATCGTGATGATCTTAGGTCACTTGATGAAATAATCCTTAGTTCAAATGAGGTATCAGTTTCCCCTCTTTGTCAATTGCAAAGGACCTAACATTTCTACTGCCATTTTGTTTCTGGAGGCAACTTCGTCCCACAGGCCTTGGTCCCATTATTACTGTACACATCGTATATCTCCTCCCGTTTAAGACAATGAGCTGATTAATTATACTTCGGAATAGGTACAAATATTGAGTGTTTAATTGTCTTTCATGATGGTCCGAACACTCCATGTAAACCAGGGGGCGGCTATGGCCTATACCATGCTGCTATGTAAAGTGAAACCAGTTTTTAATTGTGAATTTAGGCGGTTTTTTTCTGCCGTATACAGGTCACGTGATCACTAGTAGCCCAAAACATAGTTCCAGCTGTTCTCACACTCGTGTTTTGAAGTAAATCGACATGAATTAACGTACAACCCTTTGAGACCTTACCGATAATATATATAAAATATGTGTTTGTCTCAGTTAACTAAGTATACATTTCTCAGTTAAATTTGTATAAAGTTAGGAATTGTTTACATTTAACTTAGGAGTGTTTTGTACGGCATTTCTGTTGATTTGCTTCCAATTTCCTATGTATTTGTCTTGAAAACATGCCAGGAAACAGTTTTCTGAGGACCATAGCAGCTTTTAAAAGTTATGATAATACTTTAACCGTACTAAAATCGAATATAACAACAGTTGATATTATTAATAGCTGTCTGCTACTAGTAGAAAAGTCGCTGTTTATATTCTGATACAACTATAGTGCAATGATACGGGCGTGTTTTTAGCTGAAGAAACCCAGTGTGATATACTGTTATATTATCAGTGATGTGAGTAAAGTGGCAGTATATCTCGCCCAGACGTGTAACCAAAAGAACGGTTAATTGGCTAGTTTTGATTACCTAACCCACCATATCAGCAATTTTTTCATATTTGCAGTATAGAATAGGCCTTTCAAACCTTTTATATTTTACTTCACAGCATTCATTCTTGCCCCATTTTTCATTAGTGAAATTAGCATAATGTTACATCAGCAATAACCAATTAAGATATAAATCAATTTTTAAATTCAGTCTCTGAAATATTTTTATAACCAAAGCTACAACCTGTGTAGGCATACATCTTATTTTTCTCAGAAACATGTTCAACATAAGATAAAACTTAGTCTCACACATTTTAAGTCATACAATTTTATTTGAAAAGAACTGAAACTGATGATTTGATAGTCTTATAAGAACAGGACTGTGCCTGAAATATTGTATTAATTAATCAATTGGGTAGGCTTAAAAAAAGTCACTTATTATGAGATAATAGGCGACCTACCTGAAGTAAATTTCTATGTGGCACATTGTAATTTAATGCTCGTGTAATTAAAAATGTCAAATCTTTTTTCTGCTCCTGTTTTTATGCTGATTAGTTATGTATTGGTCAGGAGCAAAACAACAACTTCAACTTGGGCGAAGAGATGGGGAATGCCTCTTGGCTCCATTAAAAATGTCAAAAATGTCAAGTTGGACCACACATTTACTATACATGTTAGGGTTCCATGGGGAAATAATCCATTGTTGTAGGCAGTGCAGTCTGCGTAACACTGTAACTGAATACAAAATATTTTAACAATTTTGTATACAGAACACAAACTCAGTTTTCCGCTGTAAGCACATAGGTCGAAAATGTTAGTATCAAGTTAGAGATCGTACTCCAACTTGACTTAAAATCAACTTTGCATTTGGCCCATAATCACTTTCCCAAATTTCCATTTTCCTTCCGTTACTACTCCTCTGAGCACTGGTAAAAAAACAACGTATTAAAAGATCTGTTTTTCGACACCTAAATTTATTCAGGAATATTTTAATTTTGCCATAAAGGTTATGTTGACAAAAATCTTCTGTTAAATCTCTTGAATCCTAGGTTCGGATGGTTAAGCCAGGTCAATTTAGTCTTATGGTTAATACATTTTTAAAAGGGAATCTTTACTTTTACAGAAAAAAGATTCTATTTACACATGCTGCAATGTAAGAGTTAACTGTTATATAGCAGTGCCGAAAAAAGTGAGTGTGTCCATATTACTGAGACATGTAGCCTAGCAAATGATAATAAAAGTAGTACCGTAAGTACGAAGCTCACCAAACCAAACGTTTTCAAATTTATTGGTCTCTGATGCTGTGAACCATCTCAATTTAACTTCATTGCACTTAGGTATTGGTGCAAAGCGGTTTAATGATCAAGTAATCTTAGGATACTTCATATATCGTACACAAGGTAAGTAACAAATCAAGTTTTTCAACTGTGGGTATTGGATAAGTGTACATTCCAAAGATGCAGTCTCCCCAGTAAATTTCAATTGAAATATAAACGAAAATTTAAATAATTATATGCATACAGGTAAACCTGGTGCAAAAATAAACAATATCTGTCCCATGTTGAGCCCAGAGGGAACTGCCATCTTGGCCCTGTCATGGCCCCCTTTTCAACCTACAGGTTCAAACGAGGAGTTTGTTCCTGTTGTACTTGCAATTGTAGTGTTCACAACAGCTGAATTCGACGTACAGGTGCACTACTTGTTTAAAAGGATACAATCTGAGCACTGTATTATTTACCATTCTATTAATAATGTAGCAGTGCTTGTTAATATATCTCCAGGCCAATAGTATATTGTTCTGTAAATATGTGTGTGTACACACAGGTAGTACGTAACAGTGTATTTAAACTGCGTACATTATACTTTACGTACATTTACAACTGTTATATCTTGCATGGTCGGTTTTCTATGGAGACGGTTTTTATTCCTGGCGAGATTTCCCTGGATGTTTGCGTGTGGGAAACATGGTGAATGTTACCACAGGCTGGTTGGTTTTCTCAGAGTTCTGCGGTTTACCCCGCCATTACGTTTCATTGCTGATCCATATCCACCTCACTTCACCACTGAAATTCTCAGCGTTTAAATGATTCCAAAATCACTCACTACCATTAACAACTGTTACGATTAATGGCCAATGACTAACATAAAAACTGAATAGCATATGTGTAATTTTTTTTTAGTGTGACGAGCTCTGACTGAATACATACAGCAAGTCTCACGTTGAATTAAATATACATCTCTCGACTTATTTTCGGTTTGATCAGGCGACAGAAAATACCAGGGTTACAACATATCCAGAGGAGAATTTCACACTTGAAATAATAATCGCACGAGTTGGTAGGTAACACCAAAGAGATTTTGTCACAAGTGTGTCTGTGGACCACTTTGGCAGTGGTTAGTACACGTGCGCTTGTTATCGTCATCATTGCAGTGTACGCACCTTTCACCCATTGTAGTTCAACAATGTGTCCTAATTTAATAAACTACCTAAACTAACCTAAAATACAGGTGAATAAGTTTCGTGTGAAATAAAATAAAATGTGCTTTCCCTCCCCAACGTGAAATTTTTTGGCATGTTGGGCTGAATTAAAACCGTGGCTATTGGCTGACTAAGCCCTACTAAATTACACCTTTGGAGAAAGGTGAAACACAACTTTTGTAGATGTAGAAAATACAGTTATTCAGAAATTACTCCCACTCCCCTTTTTTCCCCTGAAAATTTTCTTAAGTACTTGATTGTCCACTGCAGACAATGCAGAAAAATGTTAATTTCAGTGTTTTATTACGTACCACGGGTAACTTAACATATCCAGTATTGTTGATGCAATATACAAAACTGTACAATGGGTAAATAAATATAAAACTGTATTAGAACAGAGAACTAATGTAATGTGAAGAGAGGGAATAACTAAAATCTTATTTGGAATTATCTACCAGAAGCCACGTATACAAGAGATGAAGTCATATTGGAAACAAAAATCTTGAGTCATTGTCGGTGATAGAAATTTGAATAGAAAGGCCAGAAAATATGCATTTATTCGTGGCTCAAAAATATGTGCATTTTGCATTCCAAAAATTCTGCTAGGTTGCTGGTCGCTGTTTTTCAGCGGTAAGGCCCTGTTTTGTTTCATTCATTACTCATTATAAGGAACCTGCATTACATACACCTATATATTTTCCCCACTGTCACGCGAAAATCAACTCCAATGCTACATTTCCGTCAATTAGAACACTTGCAAGAAACACATACTTTCTCGCATCAAAACTTAGTTGTCAACATCAAAAAGTGTGACGTCGCCAACAGGTACCATAGGTATATTTTCGGAAAACTATAATTATTAAAACTGGACGTAAACTACAATCTACTGCACGACAACGGTACTATATCTAAAACACGGGCTTATTGTCGCCCATACCGAACCGAATACTGGGCGTATGTGGTCTCACCACAGGTAGCTTTACGAGAAAATTATTTGATTACGCAACTAATACAACTCAATATTAAACTAGTGAAACTTCACGAGTGAATTTTAATACATATTTATTTAATTCCAATCCTCTTTGTTCAACATCAAATGCTACGAAATTAACCTTTCTCGCCACGACATAGTAATTAATGTAAACACAATGTTTTGTGCTAAGTGATGGCGGCTAGGGCATCCAAAGTAAAACCGCCTATCTCCAGGTNAATTAATGTAAACACAATGTTTTGTGCTAAGTGATGGCGGCTAGGGCATCCAAAGTAAAACCGCCTATCTCCAGGTGGCTTCACCCACGTCACAACATACCATCTCCTGTTTACTCCTACCTCCATCATGTAGACAACATACCGCGAGAACGACATTCTTCAATTATAGTTCTTCATACAATCGGCGATCCTCTATTTTTTTTCTTCCTGTAATTCACAGCGATGGTACATTGCTCCGCGTGACCTCCCAGACAGCGAATCTGCTTCCCTGTGAAGTTGTCTATGATGATGCTGTATTATTAAGTCACATTCCTGATGTATCTATCAGGTTGATTATACCTCTGGGTCCTTGAAGTTTACCAGCCATTGCAGTGAGGCATGGTAGGTTAATATACTCACATATTTGTGAAAAATGCAGCAACATGAAATAACTATTATATGAATGGAAGGAAATGTGTTACACAAATTACTAACATTATTTCAAACAATTACAAATTCACAGCAATGCAAGAATGTAACTTGAAAAAAA
>NQII01003575.1:0-47854 GCA_002778355.1 Clitarchus hookeri
AAATAGAAGTTCCAGCTAGAATTTTTGGGAATACCTTTAGCTTTGATAACTGCCTGGTATCTGCGCTGCATTGAGTTGACTAGTCTCTCACACCTGTCACGATTGATGCTGTACCATTCTTCAGTCACTACTCCTTTCAGAACTTCGTGGAANTGACTAGTCTCTCACACCTGTCACGATTGATGCTGTACCATTCTTCAGTCACTACTCCTTTCAGAACTTCGTGGAAGAAACACCTGTTGTGTGCTCAAGACTTCAGAAATGCCTATAGATGTTCAATGGGTTTGAGGTCGGGAGACTGAGGGTGAATTTTCAGTTGTTTTGGAATGTTTAAAATTAACCATCATTTATTAANTGTTTTGGAATGTTTAAAATTAACCATCATTTATTAAAAACCAGTTGCATACTATATGCTTCGGGTCGTTGTCATGTTGAAACACACATAAAGGTAAAATTCCCATTTTTTCTGCATTTTGCTTGACATTATTCTTTAAAATGTCTTTATACACAAACTTGTACATTGTACCATCAATAAATTGAATATACCCAATCCCTTTCGCAGACACGCACCCCAAACCATAACTGAACCTTCCCTATTTTTAACCGTGGAAGTGTATTTGCAACATCGTGGGCCGTATTAGCTTTTCTCCGTACTCTGTTGACAGCATCTGAGTTAAAAATGGTAGTTTTCGACTCTGATAGGACCTCTTCTTGCTATCCTGCCATTCGTACATACACAACACCTGGCGAACTGACTGAAAACACATTTTATTGCAGGTAGCAATTTCCTATTAGACGCGTAGTTTAAGTGTTGTATGGGATCTGGATTTTATTGCCACACAATTAGTCTTATTCTTGGTGACTCATACGTTTCTGTTAGGTTCTCCAATGTTCCTAACTGAGCCTTGATATTTAAATATTTGTACAGTGGACTGAAGTGTTTCGTGGCTCTTATTCACGATTTGTCCCATTTTTCTTAAGTAGAATCCTCCAGGCGCTAAATTTACAATTATCCTCTATAATCTCTTCTCAAGACCTCGTCGTTAAGCCGCCCAAATCTCTCGAAATCTCTCCTCTGTCATCTCAGAACCAAGTTCTTTACCTTAGCCATTTTCTTGAGATCATTGCAAGTTGTATGCGAAACAGGAACAACGAACTACTTATACGCACATACGTCCCACAGCTGTTAACGCTAGGCTCAATATCATCAAACGACTAAATGTGTATGGGTAGCAAAGTGACCGTCGTTTGAGGTTACAAATTACTTTTTCTTCTTAGGGACTGCGTTTGAAGGGGGAATATTTTATGCAGTGAGACTTGTACAGTTTACTCTTATCTGTAAAATACCTAAATCTTCTTACAGTAATTGCAACAAGCTAATTGAAAAATAAGTTTTTATAACGGCTGAGGTTGTGTATGAATAACACCGTTGCATCCTTCATGATGAAGTCAAACAGTAAGTCTTCGTTACAAACAGCAGCCAAAGACGGCATGGGGAAGTGCGGTAAGCACTCGCCGGGAGGTGGGTTATCTTGGATTCCGTGGACGATATGCAGTTCACACTTCTGTCGGTTACAGTGGTGCAAAGCACGTCGCGGTTGATGCACTTCAGAACAGTGGAAGGGCATCCTTTGGAATGACGAATCTTGCCAGATTTAGCCCTCGTTTTTTTCCTGACATGGTGTTGGCTTACGTGTTTTTAATACCTGGGTCAATGAATGTCCAAGTCTGTTTAGCAATTTTGGACTCTTCAGCGCTAACCACGCCATGGCAACAATTTGAAGTTGACATGTTTCATATTAAAAATTACAAAACACTCGTCCTTCAAGGGACGAGTTGGACGCCATATTTGATTTTATATTTATTGTCAGTACTTAGCTTTGAGATAAATTTTTGAAGATGTGACTTTGTAGTTAGGGTATACAACATTGGTTTTTAGAGATAATTATTAATCAGGGTGGCCACTCTTCTAGAAAACAGGGACAACCTGTAAAAGTCAGGGAATTTTGTAAAATATATAAAATATCAAGGAAAATTTTTGTAAAAATACCATTGAAGTGCGAAGTTTGTATTTCAAACTACTGAAATTGTTTTTTCAGTAAAGATACCTATCTAAAATGTTTGTAATTATTTTAAGCTGTTACGTTAGTATTTATCATTAATGGATATGAATAAATTATCTTCGTAGTGCACTTCTTTGTGAAGTTACTAACACTCACCTTGGTGTTTTCATAGAAAGATGCACAGCATACATTTCACAGGCTAAATTTATTTTTAAAACCATTCATGTTGGACATTTTAAGCTCTTCATACGCATTGTTTGTATTCAGCTGATGCTCACTACATGTTAAAAATGTTTGTACATCTTATTTTTCAGTGTTTTTATTATTCAGTAGCAGTTGTGTTACATTTGTTGATGAGTTTATATTAAATTCACTTGTCCAAATATCTACACCATGTGTTTAGGTTCATTGAGGCAAACTTAAATGTAAAAGTAATATTTTTATACAGTTTTTCATAGAAAACACAGTAGTAGTAAATGTAATATTTTATGCAGTTTTACTCGAGGAGTGCAGTGTTACACAAAGACTAAATGTTTTGTGTTTACTATATATTTGGGATAAAACTGTATCGCCAACTCTTCTACACCATATCAATTGTTAAACCTAACATATTTGTACATGCGATGCTATGTTCAATGGTTGTGTTTGGCAAGCTACATTATATTTTTTTATTTCGTGAAATTTAGGTTGTTGACATCAGAATTATACTATTATTGCTGCTGCAAAAAGGTAATGTTTTTGCTGTTCTCATTGCATTAAGCAGTTTAAATGATACATTATGTCACAAGCAGATTTTAACCCAAAATAAGCAATCGGGGAAAAATTAAAATTTGGTCTGGAAAGCTTGGAAAAGCCAGGGAATTTAGGAAGAGAAGTTGGGTGGCCATCCTGTTAATGCACTACTATCGCTTCTGTAGCCAGTCTCAGAAAGTAATACATAATTAATGCCACCTGGGAATGATACTACATTGATATGACAGTTATGCAATCAATTGAGTGACACTAAGCTTTGAGAAAGAAGAAAATTCAACAATGAATACGGAATATATTTTGTGGTTCAAAAACTGGCAACACTGGTTTTTATCGGATTTCTCTCTCACCCCTTTTTAAAGTGGTTTTGAGTGGAATGAGTTGGAGAAATGGCATTAGATTCTTACAAACAAATGCCATAGTTTTGTGGGAAATCTTCCTCGGACGATAGAGACTGTTTTGGCAGCGAAAGGTGGACATTGCACATAGTATCAACACCATGTCATGAACTTGGTTTGTACGTTATTAGATGTGCCCGCTGATTTGTGACTATGTAGTGTATCACTGAAAACCCATTCTTCTCTGTAGCTTCTACAATTAATGTTTATCCCGTAATTTGTTCTTCCTTGCATCATGTGCAATAGTTTCGGTCCATAGCCCTTCCGCAAATATTATAGTGTGGTTTTACTGATAACACAGTGATGAACGCAATCGACGTAGAGATTTTATGCATTTTCTCAAATATTTGTTGTCTGTGCACCCGGCCACCGTAATGTATTTCAGCCTGTTGTACTGTAAGTATTCCTTATAATTATTATTTTTTGTTATTGATGTTTATGCTTTTGATCTCACGGTTTTCCAGACAAATGCTTTGTCATTGAAAGTAGTTTAATAATACTTGAGCTTACGCATACGTACGTGGTGTGGGCGACTTGAAACGTCCGGTATAACGGGTAATGTGTTCTTGTTGGATTTTATACACGGTCCGTGCCGTTTGACTTGTTCCGAGAAGGCGCGCAGACAATAGAAACCATAAAAATCACTCCGCAGATTAATGCGCTGTGGCTTTATTGTGTCCTGCAAACAATAAATAAGATGAATTGGCGTGCTAGTTGAACTATGCGCTCGCGTCCCATCTCATCCCATTCTTCCTCCAAGTCATGCAAGTTTTCGTGTTTGTTGCAGGCTGCATTTCTAGAACGTGTCTCGTATTTTATTACATAGGATATTTTAAAATAACATACTACATTGAATTAATGTACTTAACCTAACGGACTGATTTGATTAATACTCGATTCTTAGCACAGTTTGTGGAGGAAATAACAATTTCATTGTAGTTAGCCGTGCCCAATAATATATACAGAATGTTCGGAAACTCGGTGCCCAAACTCCAGACATAGTTTCTTTGGACCAATAGTTACACAAAAACCCTTTACACTTATATCCAGAAACTTATTAGGTAATTNCCCCCCGAAAAGTGGTATATTTCCACTCTACTAATTATGCAGAACCAGAACCTAATCCCACGATGAGTAAATCACTATTTTACATGTTTAAACTAACCTAGGATTGTTGAGTTTTAAACTAACCTAGGATTGTTGGGTTTTTAAGTATCCTAGGATTGTAGAGTGTTAATGTAACCTAGGATAGTAGGGTTTTTAACTGACCTCGGATTTTAGGTTTTTAAACTAATATATGAATTTAGTCAACTCTAGGATGTTAGGGATTTAAAGGGTTCCTAAAAAACACTGAAAAATATCAATTAACTCACCTAGGTAGTGGCGAGTACAATTTCTCTGTCCTCGGCCAATTCAACTGTTGTACACCTTACCTCACTCAGCGAAACAAGTAACACGTGCCACATAGGCGAATATTATGCACAGAAGCACACGTTCATAGGCGAAAATACGTACAGAAGCACTCGTTATTGCGCTCTCAGTTTTTAAATCGGTCAGATTCGGACGTCACAAGTCGCGCCCGTAACAACACAACCGCACTGTTTCGCATCTGAACGGCAACTGAAATTCGATGACGATGACTTATAAAAGACCGTTACGATGACGTCAACGACCTACAGCCATTAAGGTGACGGCACGATGCCGAATATCACAAAATATTAAGGCGTCCGACGTACTATTAACTATTTTATTTAATAAGTTATATTTATTCTAACATGATCCCCTCTTAAATATGAACAAGGTAAGCTGTGTAGAACCCATTACTGCTACTTTTGTTGGTCTAGGATCTTTCGTTCAGAAAAGCCCCTAAACTGCATAATTACCACTTATTTTTATTTCAAATAGTGTCCAAAGTTGCAGCGTACAACACCTGCAGAACAAGGCGGTGCGATCATACATGCAGGACAAGTTGCATAGGTCGAAGGCGCGCGACACAAAATAATTATTACATACGCAGCGCCGTGTGCCTACTCCCTATGCAACTTATCCTATACGCATGGTTGCACTGCCTGGTTCTCGAAGCGTTGTACGCCGTAACTTTGAACACAATTATTTGATACAAAAATGCTTTTCCGGATAGAAGCGAATAGCGCTTTTGTGTTACTATTGGTCCAACGAAACCATGTCTGTAGTTTGTGCACTGAGTTTCCGAACATTCTGTATACATGTGCATTGACGTAGCCAGAATTTTCTCAAGGGGTGGGGGTACGCTGACTGAAGAGAAAGTAGGGAGATTACACTGGCGTAAGTAGTGTTGACGCGCATGTTATTAAGAAAAATAATATGAGAAAATTATTTTGCAAGATTATAACATTCATTGTAGTTTACAGTAATTATATATTTTATCACAATTAAAAAGCTTATTAAATTTTTTTATATTATTTGTTTACAACCTTTGGTGAAAAATGGTTTGGGGGAGGGGGTTTCAACACTATATTTCTCCCTGGAAATGTTTCTTAAATGCTATTCGTAGGTAGACGTCGAGACGTCACTCAGACTCATTAATCAGTTTTTGAATAAAACTTATTTTCTAAATTCACCGTTTGTAGACTAGTCAGACTGTGCCCTAAAAACCGGTTAACTTGTAATTCCATTTTCTTTGTTACTTACTGACTAGCAAAAACAATAATTTTATAAGTCTTCTGGGATAAAGCGATACTGTAAATAAGCCACCGTAAAAATAAGTTTGTAGATTATAACGAGTTTTAAATTAAATGTTTTAAAGCAGATATTAAACGTAGAGCCAGTATTAACAATAAATGCAGCAACCACTACTAGTACGGAAGTACTGCCATCCAGCAAGCAAATTCGATTACTTGCCGAATGCTTGTAAGCAGCATCCCTAGTAAGTCGCGCAACACCTGCGTACGTGAATGATGTTATGGGTGAGGGTAATGCTGTGTCCAATTTTTCCCCCTATTCACAGATTTCCATAATTGGACCTGCCTCGCGACTAGCTTTAGTATGTGCTAGCACTGTCCGTATGAGTAGTGAAGTACAACTTTGAACTTTGGCTAATAAAACAAAATTGCTTACTACCTGTGTTTACTCTAGGAGCCGTCATTTTTTTTTAATGGGCGTGACTTTGTCACCTAAAGTATACAGCGCATTTTTTTTTTTAAATTAGTTCACACATTTAGGTCAATGTTTACCCATTTTATAAACTATTCTAAGTTGTCTACTGTAGCTCGTGTCGTATCTGCTGGATGTGAACGGTATAGTATATGGAGCTGGATTACAAAATCACCGTGTCGTATTGCTCGGACGAGTGTATGTAAGGGTGTATACTTGAAAGGTGCATTCTCATTATTCGGATAGATCATTGACAGGAAAACTGAGTGCATTCTTCCAATCCCGTTACTTTTTCAGGGATTCTTTCGTAAATTCATTATTTTTTATGTGTAATAAAGAAAACGCTATCGGCGTGGAAGATCATCGCGGTGTTGCTGTCTGAAAGAGTAAACAAGAACGGTCGAACGGAAAAACAAAGCCCTGGTGTAGCCGACGGTCATCCACGAGTTGAAGGCAATTAAGGAATATTGTTAGCGCACAGCTGTTATACTAAAGTCTATTCGCGGTATCTTCACACTTTGAGAATAAAACCTTTGAAAAATCACCCCGTATGACGGGTTTGTTTGTTCCCTAAATATGGCATGTATCACAAGCGTTTTATACTTCAGTCAACAGTAAAGTAACTTAATTTGGTTAAATTCAACTTTCATTTTTATTTTATCTATTAGTTATAATATTTCGTTTATAATTAATACGAATAACAATACAGGGGAGATGGGTGTTCTGGCATAGCCTAGTAAGAAATAGTTATTATGCAAATTATTATTGAACTGAGTGCACACGAACGCGGTGCCTTGTCTTTATGGTGTAATTTGCTAAACTCGGTTAAGCTTTTGTTTGCATGATCTGGACGAATACCCTGAAAGTAGAACTTTAGCAGGGCTTGAGAAAAGGTGGAAGTAACCATAAATAAATAGACGATGTCAGTGTTGTAGCACGTACTTAGCGACACCCCACGTTTCGCGCGAAGCATGGGGTGTTCGCTATATTACGTATCTAGTTATATAAAAAACCACCTTCACTAAATTAATCGACTACTTGTATTGAGATACAGCTTTTATATAAGTTCGTAAGATGTTCAGATGTTACGTTAGTAACAGTTAAAATGCTAACTGTGTTTGAGTGTTGTATGTTAATAGAGCCGTAAATTTAATATCTACTGCGGTTGCAGTAGTAATTATATATATATATATATATATATATATATATATATATATGCTTTTTATTTACTGTAAAGTGAGCACTTTTGATAGCCCTTTCAGTTGGAATAATAGTAAATAAACTTATTTTATTTTTGCATTAGACGTTAACTTCCGATTGCGGTGGAATATACACACACTGTTTATTACTTACATGANACTTATTTTATTTTTGCATTAGACGTTAACTTCCGATTGCGGTGGAATATACACACACTGTTTATTACTTACATGAAAATATTTATTTAAAAGGTGGTCAAAGATAAAAAAAATGGCGAAAGGAAAAAAAAGTAACTAAGGCCTTATTAATTNACTTATTTTATTTTTGCATTAGACGTTAACTTCCGATTGCGGTGGAATATACACACACTGTTTATTACTTACATGGAAATATTTATTTAAAAGGTGGTCAAAGATAAAAAAAATGGCGAAAGGAAAAAAAAGTAACTAGGGCCTTATTCATTNAAATATTTATTTAAAAGGTGGTCAAAGATAAAAAAAATGGCGAAAGGAAAAAAAAGTAACTAGGGCCTTATTCATTTTACTACATTTTATTATTACATTAAATTTCATGGGTTAGTTGGTCCGATTTAGATAATGACTGTGGGGCAAACCCTATTTGGATTCTGATTAGAAGTAATTTATTCGTAGAAAAACTTCGTCTGTAATATTTGTTTAAATTGAATATTTCTTTTCTTTTGTATATACGTGGCGTTTGCTTACGTTTTGAAGTACCAACATGTGGCCCGAAGTTAATTACTGTACTGCTCTGCCTCAGTAAACGTGTATTGTCTCTCTGAAACCATAATTTACACAGTGGGTACAAAAGGTGTTAGCACACCAACATTTTTACGTACATCTTCTATGTTACGTAACATTAAGCAACATAAGCACATTTAGTTATAAATATAACGAAAGCAGAACACATTCCTGTACAACACCTATAAGATTTACAGGGATCATCAAAGTAAAGAAATAAAACTTTCTTGTAATACACAAAAAAAGTATTCGTACATTATGAGAGAAAACAAACAGTTTCTAAAGTCTTAGTTTCAACACAGTTTCAATACTTTGTGTGCAGGCCTTTAGTTCGGATGACCTGTTCCAGACGTTGTGGCATTGAGCTAACTAAATTTCTGGCACATTGTTTAGAGATGTTGGACCACTCGTCTGAGGGTACTTCTTTAAGTTGTTTACTAGCAGAACGGCTATTTTTTTAAATCTCTTCGCCAAGATAATCCCACTAGTTATCTATCGAATTAAAATCTGGACACTGAGGTGGAGTGAGAAGTTTTCGGGGGGCATTATACAGCTGCCATTCACGGGTTATCAAAGCACAGTGCTTAAGGTAGTTGTTTTGTTGAAATCGGAAGACCCCTTCAAGATTAAGCTTCTGTGCTCGGCCGACTAAATTATGGCGCAACACCTCTTTATATTACGTAACATCCATTGTACCATCAATAAATGCCAGCTATCTCACACCACCCGCAGACGTGCAGCCCCAAACCATCACGCTAGCACCTCCGTTCTTTACCGTGGGGATTAGGTTTTGAGCTTTATGTTCTGTGTTTGGTCTTCGCCAAACCTTACTGCTCCCATGTGTTCCAAGATTCCACGGTGTGATCTCGTCCTGCAGGCAAATCAACCTTACCTTGTTCTTAAAGCGATTCAACAAGTCACAAATCAGTCCTGTACGAATACTTTCTTGGACGTTCGATCTGCAGTTTGTNTGAGGTGGAGTGAGAAGTTTTCGGGGGGCATTATACAGCTGCCATTCACGGGTTATCAAAGCACAGTGCTTAGGGTAGTTGTTTTGTTGAAATCGGAAGACCCCTTCAAGATTAAGCTTCTGTGCTCGGCCGACTAAATTATGGCGCAACACCTCTTTATATTACGTAACATCCATTGTACCATCAATAAATGCCAGCTATCTCACACCACCCGCAGACGTGCAGCCCCAAACCATCACGCTAGCACCTCCGTTCTTTACCGTGGGGATTAGGTTTTGAGCTTTATGTTCTGTGTTTGGTCTTCGCCAAACCTTACTGCTCCCATGTGTTCCAAGAGTCCACGGTGTGATCTCGTCCTGCAGGCAAATCAACCTTACCTTGTTCTTAAAGCGATTCAACAAGTCACAAATCAGTCCTGTACGAATACTTTCTTGGACGTTCGATCTGCAGTTTGTACTTATCGTGCCGAACTTTTTCCATTATTATAACCATTCTCTTAGTTTTACATTTGTATGTTTGTCTTTCATTATTACGTTAATAGAAAACACCTCACGTGTTCTTCCGTAATGCAACACCATCACATTCAGTGAGTGTACGAAAACTTTTTGTTCTTACTGTACATGCGACGTAGGGACTTCTCTTTTTGAGTTACTCCACGAAAGTTTTCTGTTTCTGGGAAATTATTCAGTACAGTTTTTTACGAAGGTCAATCAGCAAATATATTATGTGTAATGACGTGCAGTAATATGCGANTTTCTGGGAAATTATTCAGTACAGTTTTTTACGAAGGTCAATCAGCAAATATATTATGTGTAATGACGTGCAGTAAGTAATATGCGACCGTGGCCGAGTTGCTTAGGTGTTACTTTCGGACCGTGGATGTGTATGTTGTGTTTAGGTGTAGAATGAAATTATTTATGCATGTAAGCCGTCTCTCGTTTAGCCTGTTTGCATAAAAGTGGGGATGTTAATAAGCCTAGTCGATTAAAACAAGTCTTGTTCCAATCCCACTTCATTCCGCTTCTAAGAGCCGACCAAATACACTATCGACTCCATACTTCTAAGGGGCCGCGGTGGTGTAGTGGTTGGACTACTCGCTTCCCACCAAGGTGAACCTGGTTCAATCCCCGCCGGATCACTCCCGGAGTTTCGCAATTAGGAATCGTGCCGGACGATGCCGCTGGTCGGCGGGTTTTCGCTGGGATCTCCCGTTTCCCACGCCCTTGCATTCCGGCTCTGCTCGATTCTCACCTCATTTCACCCTCATTGGCTCTAAAAACCTCGTTGTTAAGCGTTGCCCAAATTTCTTCACTCACTCGCGTTATTTTCTTATTAGGTGCTATCGTACAAATTTGACAAAAAAGAGGTTCTGTATACGAGGCTTCTGATATATACTTATATATATATTTATATATACACAGGCTGAGTATAAAATAATACCCCAACTTTGAAGGTCCATAATATCAAAACCTATCAACCTACAACCATGATTGACCAACCAAATGAACCGTGAAGTTTGTTTACCATACATTCATAAATGTTCAATGTGACCACCACGAGCGGCTTGAACGACATCTACGCGATAATCAAACTCGTTCCACATTCTTGTCAGCATGTCTGGTGTTACGGTTTGGATGGCGTTNGAACGACATCTACGCGATAATCAAACTCGTTCCACATTCTTGTCAGCATGTCTGGTGTTACGGTTTGGATGGCGTTCGTAATTTCGTTTAAGGTCGTCAATGTTAGCCGGCAATGGTGGACGAAACACTNTGCCGGCTAACATTGACGACCTCAAAACGAGAATTACGAACGCCATCCAAACCGTAACACCGGACATGCTGACAAAGAGTGTGGAACGAGTTTGATTATCGCGTAGATGTCGTTCGGGCCGCTCGAGGTGGTCACATTAGACATTTATGGATGTGTTGTAAACAAACTTCNTTTTTTCACGAGCCCACTGTTACTGGAGTAATTTTCCAGCAGGATGGTGCGCCACCCTATTGGCACCAAACTGTTCGCGGATACCTGAACGAGACGTTGCCGCAACGCTGGATTGGCCGAGGAGCAACTGGTTACCAGGCTCTTCATCACTGGCCCCCAAGAATCCCGAATCTTACTCCGTGCGACTTTTTTTATGGGGGTACATAAAGGATCAAGTGTTTCGTCCACCATTGCCGGCTAACATTGACGACCTTAAACGAAATTACGAAGGCCATCCAAACCGTAACACCGGACATGCTGACAAAGAGTGTGGAACGAGTTTGATTATCGCGTAGATGTCGTTCGGGCCGCTCGAGGTGGTCACATTAGACATTTATGGATGTGTTGTAAACAAACTTCACGATTAATTTGATTGGTCAATCAAGGTTGTAGGTTGTTTGGTTTTGATATTATAGACCTTCAAAGTTGGGGTATTCTTTTATACTCACCTTGTGTGTGTATCTTAATATATATATTACCTGTGTGTGTATATATATATATACTGTCAACATACAAAGTTTGGTTGAATTTGTTAAAATTGTTTAATATATGTGTCCATGAAATAAAAAAAGTCCAGTGCACTGTTAAAAAAATTTTATTTGCTAGGAAACTGGGTGAGAAGTCCTCTTGCTACGTTGTTTACGTAATTCGTATGACGCCAGCGCATGTGCCAGAGCTTGTCTTGGAGCCTATTGTTTGTGTTATGCTGTCGTTTGGCCAACAACGTTGAGTAACTTATCAGTAGCTGGGGAATTGTGTGCTGCGGCTTGCTATNGTGTGTGTATATATATATACTGTCAACATACAAAGTTTGGTTGAATTTGTTAAAATTGTTTAATATATGTGTCCATTAAATAAAAAAAGTCCAGTGCACTGTTAAAAAAATTTTATTTGCTAGGAAACTGGGTGAGAAGTCCTCTTGCTACGTTGTTTACGTAATTCGTATGACGCCAGCGCATGTGCCAGAGCTTGTCTTGGAGCATATTGTTTGTGTTATGCTGTCGTTTGGCCAACAACGTTGAGTAACTTATCAGTAGCTGGGGAATGGCGTGGGGAATTGTGTGCTGCGGCTTGCTATGACCTTCAGGTGTCTTTACTTTCTCCGTTATCCCGCCATTTCACGTACGTGCCACACGTCGCGCTCTTTGTAGACTACGTTAGGAAGTGCTTTTACCGATCGTTCTGGAAACGTCGTTGGGTAAGCAGCATGTCTACAATAAATTTTGGCTTAAAATATTTAATGCAGCAACGTAAACATTAACAGCTTTGTCTGACCAAATTGGAGTACATAAAAAAGAAAATAATATTTGAAACTATGGGAATTTTTACATGCACGTTTTGGATATCCTGATTCTCAGTATTTTGGGAAAGCATTGCCAATACTGTTGGAAAATAGACGATAGGGAGTTAGGTAATTATTGAATATGCTCACGTATCTCCTGGCCCCATTTGAAATTGATATATCAGTTAAGTTACGTAATAAAAATGGTGTGAATTGTGCCAAAAGAAAATTTACTGTTTACAGTCCACGGTTAACGATGTGTAACGAAATGATACCTTAATACAAAGTAATTTTGTACCTATGGACAATTTTTCTTGCATGGGTTGGTTAACATGATTCCCAATATATTGTTCTTTGTTTTGTGTTTCTGATGGAACCCATTTTGCAAAATTAAAAACAAGAAATTACTGATATAAACTAATGAGCCTGCTTTCCTCAACATGGGTACAATTAATTTTTAAACAAGTTCTTAAAAGCTGAGTTGGTAGGTATGACTTGACATGTCGTTGAAAGCAATATCATTAGAGATGAAACCATAAACGTTTGCAACAGTAGTGAGACAATTACAAATACACACTTGCCTTACCCGGGACTCGAACCCAGAAACCTTCGTACCATGAGCTAGCGCGCAATCAACAGCATTCCGGAGGTCGGATTCGGAACATCAACTTAGAATTTAATCAGTCCAATGTTTTGAATGATAAGGTTTACTAACATTAAATATTTACAGGGCCGCCACTTAAAACATGTAAGTTTAAATGGCCTACCGTAACGCTACGTGTGTGAAGAATTAGGTGGAAATCAGTTTGATTAATCCCTGAGATATGATATAAAAAAACTTCATTTTCTTGGGGCCGCGGTTACTGAGCGGATAGCCTGCTGGCATCCCGCCAAAGCGAACCGGGTTCAATCCCCGGCCGGGTCACTTTCGGTTTTTCACAAGTAGGAATCGTGCCGGGCGATGCCGCTGGTCGGCTGGTTTTCTCGGGGATCTCCCGTTTTCCCCGCCCTTTCACTCCTGCGCTGCTCCATACTCACCTCAATCACTCATCGGCTCTCAAGACCCCAATATTACGAGCCGCCCAAATCTCTGCACTCACTCTTGTTATTTTCTTATTTGGTGCTCTTGTACAAAGTTGACAAATAAATAGGCTTTGTATACGATGCTTCTAATATATACTCTCAACATACAAAGTTTGGTTGAATTTGGTAAAATGGTTTAATATATGTGGCAAACTTATCTAAATTCTTTATGGAGCTGCCATTTTCAACATTGTTGTCTGACGCACTTAAATCATGTAAGTTTACATGGCTTTCTGCAACATTTATGGTGTGCACAGTATGGTGGAAATTAGTTGAACCGTTCCAGAAATATGGCAAAATGTTCAGTCCTTTCAACTGACACTTTTTTGTAAATATATTGGAAAAGTTGGATGTCTGTGTGCATAATTGATGCTTCTCATGAATAACTGTTAGTGTACAACATTTGATCAAATTTTGTTGTATTTGTTTTATACGCACTAAACAAATTATTTACTTTAACACAATTGAAAAAAGGACTGCCGCATCTGAAACATGCCAGTTTACATACCATAATGTAGCGCTACTTGCGTGTGAAATTTGGAGGGAATCGGTGGATTGGTCCGCGAGATATGGCATAAAACCTCCATTTTTCCATGCGGCGATCTTCGTTAGTGGAGGACAAAAAAGTTATGTATTAGCAAATTCGATCGTTGCTTACTGCTAGTTTACAAAGTTAAGTTAAAATCGATTACATAGTTTCGCAGATATAGCATACCAAGATAAAATGATTTTATAGCCATAATTCTGAAAATAAGTGTCTGTCATACTTATAAAATATTAATATTGGCCTACCACAGTACAACTTCTTCGCCAAATTTGGTGAGAATGGGTTGATTGTTTGCCGAGATGACATAACAACTTTAATTTTCATTGTAGGGCTATCTTACAAAATTGCAGCGAAACGAGGATTTATATAGACAAATTTGATGGTGGTAAAATATACTGCCAGCATACAAAGTTAAGTTGCAATTTGTTTCGTTAGTAAAATATACTGAGTTAAAACATTTATTTAGCCACAATTTTGAAAATTAGTGCCTGACCTACGTTAAACATACCAGTTTAAACAACATGATGCAGTATTATTTGTTCGCCAAATTTGGTAGGAATCTGTCAATTGTTTCCCGAGATATAACATAAAATATTTATTTATTAGCATAATTCTATCTTACAAAATGGTGGACAAAATATGCTTCGTGTAGATAACTGTTGATAGTTGTAGTATCTATTGGCAGCATACAAAGATAAGTTGGAATTGTTTACATGGTTTCAACGATATAGCATTTTAAGCTAAAATGGCTGTGTGTCCACCATTTTGAAAATTATCGTCTGAAGTGCCTAAAACATGCAATTTTACATCATCTGCCGCGGAACTACCTGTTTGCCAAATTTGGTAGGAATTGGTTTATTGTTGGCCGAGATATGACAAAAGTGACTATTATTTGCATGCATGATGCTTGTAATAGATACTTTCAGCATACAAATTATGGTTGAAATTGGTTAAATGGAATAATAGATGTACAATATAAACCTATTTGTATGGCTGCCATTTTGAAAATAAGCACCTTATGAAGTTCAGTTACTTGCATTTACCTGGCCTACTTACATGCCAAATTAGATGAGAATCGGTTTAATGGTTTTCGAGATATAATGTAGAATCTTAATTTATTCATTTGGTGCTATCGTCCAAAATAGCGAACAAATAATATCCGTCTCAACATTTAATGTTTACACGATGCTCTGCCAGCATGCAAATTTGGTTTAATTAGGTTGAATGATTCCCAAAATATTATGTATCACCCTAAATATAAAAATGGCGGCCATTTTGAAACAAAGTATTTGGTGTGATTGAACGCTTCTTATCGATGCTGTCATTCAACCATAAGTATTTAATTTTTTCTCAGATGCATTTAAATAATTGGCATCGTAGACGGGGCCAAAATGTAATGTATAGCTCAATGCCCTGGAAGCTATTAATTGAAGAGCAAATTTCATGCTATAAGACATCGATGCGTGGTTTTTTTGGCATTTCCAGCAGAAGGTCGACTTCTAAGTGACCTAGGCAAAAAAGAGCTTGAGCTAAAATTAGTAAACCCTATTTTCGTCCCCCTGTGCGTGGAAAACTCTAAAAAGTTTTTAAGATAATAATTATTGGTAATCGAATATCACCATATCCAAATAATTCTTCACTGCACAATTTTTTCTTCCTTTTGTGTAGTTTAAGTAAACTACGTGGTGTTAAAAATAATTTACACATCGAGTATGTCGGAGAGAGTGAATTCTTGTGTCCATGGGCGTAGATACCGTGATGGAGGGGGCCATGAGGGCCTGAACCCCATCTGGAATTAGAATGCCCCCTTACTCGAGGGGGTGGGGAGATTGTCTCAATATCTAGCGAGTATAGTTGGTCGTCTTTCAATATCTAAAATGTTTGAAGGCCCAGCTTCAGAGGTTTTCGCTAGTCCTCGGACGTCAGGTGTTGATTGTGCTCTTGCTGGTAGACCTTCTACTTCTGAAGTTCGCAATCTTCGTGTCTGTTCAGAATGTCATGAATTTGACGAGGAAAGTGATATCGATAAGCGGTCTTGTCATTCCTTGTCTGACATTTCAAGCGATCGCACGATTATGTGATGCAGTTAGTGTGAGATGCTACGTAAATGGTCCATTGTTTGTAATATTTAACTTAGGTTGTGGTATATTTAAATTTGTNCTTCGTGTCTGTTCAGAATGTCATGAATTTGACGAGGAAAGTGATATCGATAAGCGGTCTTGTCATTCCTTGTCTGGCATTTCAAGCGATCGCACGATTATGTGATGCAGTTAGTGTGAGATGCTACGTAAATGGTCCATTGTTTGTAATATTTAACTTAGGTTGTGGTATATTTAAATTTGTATTGCTAGTTGTTTTTGTTTGTTGTACAATGTTTTTGTAATCCAGTTTATACAAACAGTGCTATATTTTATACAGTTACGGTAATTTTACCCAAGTTAACTTAACCCAACCTAACCGAGCGATTTTAATAATCGTATAGATTTGAATGCCCTTTATGTATGAATCCTTACATTCAACTCTCCAAAGCACACATGAGTAGTTATAAATAGTCGGTTCAAAGACAGGTTCGTGACAGTAAACAGGGAGCCCAAAATGGCCGCCGGTGGCCATACCATGCTCTTGCATTCTGCTTCAATGGCGGCCGTTTTTGCGGCCAGTTACCACCATTGTAGCATCAATTTCCCTAGAAATGTCCATTGTTCCCTAAAAATGTCCCTTTTCCCTCGAAATTTCCCTAATTTCCCTAAAAAATTTTCCAATTTTTTTTAAATATAATTTTTTCAAAATTTGTTTGATGACTCCTCAATGTGGCTAAATAACTCATTTTTGGGGCAATGAGGAGCTGAGGAGTTTTCTCAGTGTCTTATCAAATTCGATATATAACCCTCTAACCATTAAATCGGCAGAAGGGAAAAAAATATTACGTCACAATCATGCCGCAGTGGCCATATTAGTTTTGACAGTTAGAGTTATAATATGAANGAAGGGAAAAAAATATTACGTCACAATCATGCCGCAGTGGCCATATTAGTTTTGACAGTTAGAGTTATAATATGAACACACGTGTTTTAGAAAATGGTAAGGTATTTATTCAAATGAATTAAACACTTGTGTTTAGTAGCACAAATAATAATAATGGTATATGCCTATTGTTGGCAACCACATGCCACTTAACACATTGTGCCACCCCTCCCCGGATACCAGCCCCAATAAACGAGTGCATATCATAGTCGCTAAGCAAGTCTAATTCCACCTGCGTCTTGCGCAACATTGCATCAAACGAGAATCTGGGAGCGCTAACATAGCACACACAGTCGAGTCTGTATGTGCGTAGAAAGACACCCCCCCCCCCNGCCCCCCGAAATTCTCGAAGACGTCGCACAGAATCAGCATGTCCGTCTTCAAGTAGAGCTCAGATTAGTCCCGGAGGGTACGGCAGCCAAACACAGACCAGAAGGTTTGTGCATGCTGGTAGTCCTCTGCACTGACGTTCCCCCCAGTAAGCTTATTATAGAATGACTATAGCAGGTAACCGCGGCTCGGTGAGCTTCTCCCATGAGCTAGCATAATCGTAGAGTAAGACGCCTTTCTGGGTTACCAGCTCTACCTTGTGCTCTACTGTGAATAAGCGAGATGATGTGTGGAATTCACCAGACGGCAGATTCTCAGCGAGCATTACCACGCTGGCAGACATGAACCTATATGTATCGATGAACTGTATTGTGAACTTCTCGCCCAATCTCTTACTGAAGGTGATGAGTTTCTCCTCGCTATGTGGAATAATAAAAATGTTTTGGGAATCATAGCCAAGCTGCTTAATTACGAAATTGGCATCATGCGTTAAGTTATGGAAGAGTGTTGGCAGTCTCTGGGGTCGGCGTCGAAGCTTGTTGTAGTTATTACATCACACCCCGATAAAAATGCCGGTAAAATGATCATGGTCATGCACCTTTTGGTTGTTGTCGGTGAACAGTGGCAGCAGGTAGTGGCTAAAGCATAGCCAGCCTGTTCCTCATGCGTCGGTGCTCGCTTAGGTTCAGATTGGCTATATATGTCTTTAACCAGGAGGCCTATCCTAACCACCTCTTCCATAAAGTGTTTCGAGGCACCTTCGCCCGTGTAAACAGTTACACCCGGGAGTAGGCTGGTTGTCTTATAGGCGGGAATAATTGAATTATCAACCTTAACATATATGCCATATGAATAGGGTTCGTGTTTTTGGTACCTATATGTGTATGACACGTTCAGGTTCGGCTGACACGTTTACACAGGCACCAGCATGGCCTCGAAGTCTGCATATACTACAATAGGTAACACCGCCATCAACAAATATCTTTTCGCATGCTTTCGATACCTTTGCTACTGTACCACCACTACCACGTGCGTCACCTGTGTAGGAACACTCCGCTGGACATCAAAACAAACTTCCAGACTTTTACATCAGTATGCCGAAAACTGCATGCAGCTAATAGCTCAATTAGTTTTCCGGTCAGGTTTTTTCAAAACCCCTAAGTAGCCAGAAAAGGGGGGTTCTTTGGCACATGGCGCTGGCGCCGGGAGATAGGAGCGGCATGCGTCTCCCGCGTCAGCCGATGACGTCATCACGGACTTTGCCTGCTCTCGCGCTAGGTGCGCAAGGCTCTCGTCTCTGATTGGCTACGCGAGGCTCTCAAAATGTCTTCGTCTCTGATTGGACGCGCAACCCCCCCCCCCCNCATTGCCACCCTAGCATACAGCTACTCACGGCATACAAGCATAGTTGACATGAAATGTTTGAGATAATTAATCTTAGTATCAAAAATTTATTTATGAGTTTTAGTGTTATTTTAAAATAAATGTTTTTTTTTTTTTCAAATTACGTCACACGAGGCTCTCGAAGGAGGGTGAAGCTGGCTGACTATAGGATGCTAACAATGTTAAATGTGCCTTGGGTTTGTTAACACTCGGTACTTGAAAAAAAAGTAAGATATTAAAAAAAAAAATTCTACATATTGTATCATAAATCTGAGAGCGGCGCTGCATGACCTCTGCTTCTAATGGAGGTGAAAGATACGTATCGACGCAACATGCTGCTCCTGGCTGGTTGGCTCGCGTTAACGGTCCGGTGTTCGATGCTGCATGCTGACTGCACGTCTGGTGTTCGATGCTGCATGCTGACTGCACGTCTGGTGTTCGATGCTGCTCGTGGCTGCACGTCCACAGCTGCATGCTACATTTAGGCCCTAAGCGAACTTATAAGCATAGTTGGTCATAATTCCCGAACCGTTTAACGTACACCCGTCAAATTCATAACATAGACATCGCCTCCGACAAGGTAAATTAACAAATGGTCATTTAAGCCCTATGCGAACGTGGGGTTCTGGGTTAGAGTCTCGGGTAAGGACGATAAGGTATGTTTGTATTTTTAATTGTCTCGCTAGTGGTATATGTTATGGTTCCATCTCTAATGATACCGCTTGTTAACGAGACGATAAGGCGTAAGATTTTAAGAACTTCATCAAAATTATTTGCATTCATGTAGAGTAAAGTTAACTCATTAGTTTATCGGAAATGTCTTGTTTTTCAAGTTATCCTTTTTTTTTCTTCCACGTTCGGTGCTAATGTAACCTAGAAATGCTTCGCCTTTTTCAAATAAACTTATCCCAACCTGCTGTTAGAAGAGGATAAGGTTCTACTGCAGGAGTATGAACGAAATACGATGTTTCTTCGTGTAATTTGCTTCTCGTCCTGTTCCTGCTCAACAGGATACAACCTACTATTATGTTTTGTATTTACACATATGTAATTGTTTACTTGATTGATGTGTTGCTCCCCCTCCCCTTTTTTTGTATACAGAATGTTAACTGTTGAGTTTTTGTTTTTTACTGTCATGTAACTTCTTTCTGTATATAGTTTTTAACAGATTTAGTCATCGCCATGCCATCATATTTCTTGTAGTTCTGCTTTACACAACTAAGTCACAATTAATGAATGGCTGGTGTAAATAAAAAAAAAAAGTTGACTTTTTATAAATAGATGATCGAACTTCAGAACTGGCATAATTTGCTTACGTCTTAAAAGTAGTGGATTTCCTCTTGTCTCACATGATAGGCGGGAGTTTGTGTGGCTAAGAGGCTTCCATAGTTGTCATATTGGTCTCATTGTAAGCAGTTGTATCTACTATAATTAAAAAAAAACTATGGAATATTTCAGTGTAATTTTTTTTCTGGACGTAAATGAAAGTCGATATGTTGTTGCCCATTTATGCATTTGGTTATTGAAAACACACATGTGGTCGTTGAAAAGTGTGTCAGTAAAAGTAGCTATAAGTAGCTCTCTGTATACGGTATTTATTCTTCAATAAAACAGTGTTTTAAATTATAGCAACAATCCTATGTCTTTTCGAAGCAGATTGCTTTGCTGTATTTAAACCCGATAGTAACTGCTTTAAATTATAATGAAACAGAACTCACGTGAAGCTTGTTTATGCTATTTTCCATCGCCGTCGCAGTGCTCTCTTGTGGCCGGGTGTGACCTTCAGGCGTTTAGTATTGTTTGCTAGGGATTCCCCTTAAGCTCATATTCACGACAAAGATAACTTTCGAGCCTGTCTTCGTTAGCTTTACAGATATTAGGATTACGTTTTGTGTCCGTACAACTAAATTCGGGAACCTGGCCGGATGTAATTTTATTTTCAAGTGTTTGCAAGAGAAAATAAGGCATTGCTATGGAAGTACTATATATGCCGTCTTCAACAAATACGTGCGATGATAATAATTTACGTCGTCGAATTAACTTATTTTCCGTGGTGACGGCATGGAGAAACTGTACCATACAAACTAAAGTATATGGGAACCGATAAGAGCTAGATGGGCTGGGTAATACAGGCACAGTCCACGAAAAAAAGCTTGAACTCTGCGGAAATTATCGTAGAAACGTGTTTGAAACAGGAGTGCCGTGCGTAGGAAAACCGCGCGGAAACGAATAGCGATACGCAATTGAAAAATTCCAGTGCCAAGGCTTCAATTTGCAGCGGCGTGTTGCCCCTGGCTGAACGCCAACGGCTAGCTGTTAGGAAAGTACAGAAGGCTAAAGTGAAACCTCGCAGCATTCTATAGCTGCGCCAATTTAGCGGTACTGCCTATTATAGGATGTTCACGGCAAACAGAGCACTTTTGAAAACCCTGCTTAGTATGTACTTTTATTCTCACTCTGTATCCTTACAACATATGTAAAATTAGCATAGCACTTTATTCCTGCTCAATTCAAGTGAAACCGTGTTAGAGTTAGGAAAGAAAAAGTGTTACTAATAGGCAAATGCATACTCAATGTGTATAAAAACTTTAATTTCCTTGACCATAAATTTAAACATTACGTTCACAATGCCCCAAGTATTAAGAAGATTTTTTATTAATTGGCTACCAATTTAACTGGGAGCCTGAATGCCAGTGTGTACTGTAGCATATACATACAGTGACTCACAGTAAAAGTGGTACACCTAGTACGAACTGGCATTAGATTGAAAATGAATATTCCCTCTAAATGAAAATGACTGGTAACCCATTTTATTTAATGCATTACATATCCAGTTTGTAGGGTCTATAAAGATACGCATCATTTCTATGATTATAACTGCATAAGACGGAAAACACTAAAACAACTGCAGATTGAACGCCACAGTGAAAGTGGTACACTGCCCCCCCAGTGGAATACCAGGTGTGCCATGTCGGGTTCACGCATTCTGAACCACGCGTACCTTCGTTCTGTGCATGAAGGCAAGCATTACATTTAAATTAGCTTTTAGATCAACGGAATGTGAAAGAGGTCAGACGTCTGTGGCGGTGGGAAAACTGGTCATTTTTGCATTACCAAAGGGGTAAATCTCTGCGTGAGATCGGCAAAATTGTGAATCGCAATCTTTATATAGTGCAAAATATCGTTCGTCGCTTACGTCAGTACAGTAGAATAGAAAAAAAGAAGAAAAGCGTGGGTCCGGAAACGTAGTCACTGCATCGGACGAGCGATGGATTCGACGTCAAATAAAGAATAATCCCGCGTTAAGTGCACCAAAACTTGCTAAGGAAGTAGAATTCGTCTTGTGGAAAAAAGCCTGCCCAGAAACAGTAAGGAGAGTCCTTCGTAGAGAGGACTTCAATGGTCGAGCAGCGCGCAATAAACCACACATCAGCAAGAACAACAAACGTCTCAGGTTCCAGTTTGCCACAGATCACGCTGATAAATCTTTTGACTTCTGTAAAACAGTAATATTTACCGATGAAAGTAAATTCAATGTGTTTGCATCGGATGGGAAGGTCAGTATCTGGCGTAAGCCAAACACGGAACTAGCAGAAAGCAATCTTCGGCCGACTGTGAAACATGGGGGTGGGTCCCTGATGGTATGGGGGTGTATGGCGGTTTCGGGTGTGGGGAAACTCCATTTCATAGGTAGTACTATGGATCAAGATGTGTACGTGGACATATTGAGGAAATTACTAACACCGAGCGCAGATAAATTAAGCTTGCGGGATTGTTTCACCTTCTGCCAGTACAACGACCCGAAACATAAAGCCCATAAGGTACGCATGTGGTTACTCTATAATTGCCCCCATGTACTTGATACCCCATCACAGTCCCCAGACATCAGTGTCATTGAAAATTTGCGGAGTGTGTTAAAAGAAAACATCCGCAAACATCCCATATCTAACCGGAATGTTCTCACAATTGCCCTTCAAATGGAATGGGATAAGATTGAGTCCTCTTATTTTGAAAGATTGGTTTGACATATGCCAAGATGGGCTTAGGGAGATGAAAATGAACTGTAGTCGTCACACTAGGTACCAACTGTCCACTTATGCTCTTCAACAACAGGAAATATACAGACAATACCATTTAAATTGTGATTTTGTTATGTAGCTAGCATCTTCGTGTCGCAAACTTGAGTACCCATAGGTACTCTCGTTATGACACAAGGATGGCACATAAATGGAATACCAGGGTTTTACTACTGAAATCAGAAAAAAATGGGCGTGCTCCTGTTTTACTTATTACATAAAAGGTATAAAAAGAATATTAGGTAAACTCATGGTGTAGCTCAAATTTTTACCAATCACAACATTATAGTGATAAATTTATATATTATTGACGGGCGATTATTGAGGAAGTAAATAACAAAATACTTCTTTCTTTTGAACAATGGCTCTATTAAACTTTCCGTTTGCCACAAGAACATATGTATAAATAAATCTTTATTTCTCTCTTATGAAGATATGAGTATTAACATTTTTTTTGTTATATTATAAGCATTAGACAAAATAGAATTTCTTTTTTTTATGGCCATGGCTATATCGTCGGGTACCCGCGATTGCTTCATTTGAAATTTTACATTACATTGAACACTTTATTTTTACATTTATTTTAACTTAAATTAAGAGAAAAACAAAAAAATAATTTTATTGTTTAACAGTTCAAAAAAATAACTTAATTATTGAACAACAGTCGTCGCGTCAGAAGATACAAAGTTCGGAGCACTCCCGAGCACGTGCAGCAGGCAAAAACAATTTAGAGGTTACTTGTACGTAGAAACTGCGGTGCTGGCCAAAGTCATGGACAAAACTACCATGCCACGATTGTGTACGCGGCTCACACATCACAAGAAGGATGTAAAGGTTGGCCACAAGGTTAAGCCATATCAGACGAACCGCTGCACAAAAAATCACAAAAATGCTTTAAAAAGGATCGTAAACACAAAATAATACGATTACGTCGCAACATAAAATATCCGCAAACAAACTGGCCCAAAACTGCGAATAAAAACACTACTTCATTTCAAGATAATGAAAGATTCCACATGTTAGTAAAGTAAGATGACTACATTCTGTATGGCGAGAATACAAAGAAGAATAAATAATTTTTTTTTTAACCTACCCTATTGCTAAGTATTAAGTGTACGTCCGAGGTAGGGACGGGAGTTTAGGTGCGTCTCAGGGCTAGGCCCCATACGCCTACAGGAAAGGGAATTACATGAAAGGACGCGTGCATCGCGGCAGAGAGGGATTAAGGCAGCCATGGCCGCAATTGGGGCCATGAACTGCATCCCTAAGTGTACTTNGAAGTATTAAGTGTACGTCCGACGTAGGGACGGGAGTTTAGGTGCGTCTCAGGGCTAGGCCCCATACGCCTACAGGAAAGGGAATTACATGAAAGGACGCGTGCATCGCGGCAGCGAGGGATTAAGGCAGCCATGGCCGCAATTGGGGCCATGAACTGCATCCCTAAGTGTACTTATAGCTGAGGTTATAGCTATAAAGGAGGAGGGTAAAAACCGGCATATGCACTGTAAAAACCCACCCGGCAGGAAAGAAGTTCAAAACTTAAGCATGCATTACTGAAAATGCTAAAGGGGGCAGCAGGTGTGGATTCCATGCTTTTTAATGTGTAGTTGAAAATCTAGAAGATAAAAGGATGGGGCTGTGGGCGCAAGCGCCCTTGAGGTTTAACTGCTGTCAATATTTCTGCGCAGGCGAACCAGCACAATAATATTAACAGCAGCTATTGAATGCAGGGTCCCCTGCTTCTCGTCGAGTGCGCCTGCAAACTGGGCAGCTCAGTCATGGCACCTACTTAAGGATGCTGCGATACCACAAAAGTATCGATACCAGTATCGGTACTGATATAGGAAGGGTGGTATCGATACCCATTCCGATACTAGTATTGCTACTATCAGTGATATCGAAGAAATAAACGATACGATAGTATCATTTATTTAAAAATAGAATGAAACATGTTGGCTGTAAATGAAAAAATGTGTTCTTCAGAAGAACTTCTTAACTACACCTTTAGAATAAGACCTTTCATAAGTCTCCTATCAATAATTGTTAGTACATATTCCTAATTTTTGTTTGTTAATTATACTGTTTCATCCCCATCTGTACCCTCCATCATAATCATATTGACAATAAAATAAAGTCTCTACTTTAAAAACACAGGTGTNTACTACACCTTTAGAATAACACCTTTCATAAGTCTCATATCAATAATTGTTAGTACATATTCCTAATTTTTGTTTGTTAATTATACGGTTTCATCCCCATCTGTACCCTCCATCATAATCATATTGACAATAAAATAAAGTCTCTACTTTAAAAACACAGGTGTACGAAGACCCTTTTAATTTAATGAATGAAACATGTGGTTATTAAAAATAATCCAAAACAAAATTGGAAATAAACACTGGAAGTATTTCCACACCAAACTTTTGGAGGTGACATAATTTTAATAATAAAAAAAAACTGAAATTAAAACAAATATACAATTAAAAAGCAAACTAATTAAGATGTAACTTAGTCACTTCTCTTAACGCCAAAGGTTGAGTGAGTGAGTGGCCATGTGGCGTCGGCTTGGCCTGGACCTGGGGTTCCCTTCACTTCCCTTCCAGAAAGGGCCTTCCTTTCACCTTAACTAACGGACCGTTAGTAGGTTACTAATAGTAATGGTTCATTAACGGTTCCCTGACCAGTATAGTCAACTTCTTTATACACTATTACACTCGTGTTTTTTTTGTTCTGAATTTATTTATTTCTTGAAAATTTAGTTTTTAAACAGAAAGGGAAACATATCGATTCCTGTACTAAGTATCGGAACAAAAGTAGTAATATGGGTAGGTAGAGTATCGGAAGAAAAGTATCGAATACTGAATTACCCGGTATCGAATCAAAAGTATCGATACCAGTATCGTATCAGTAGTATCGCAACATCCCTACACCTACTCCATCTCCGCTCTTCCGCGCTGACACCAGGATCTCCACGCCGGAGTGAAGGCGGGGAGCCATTGCGTGGGGAGTTACCCCCTCCCCATGCTCCAAAGTAGTCCGTCGGTAGGGGTGAGTTCTGGCTCGGCGTGACATCCGGGACCTACCAGGCATGGTGGCGAATCAGCTGGTCCAGAAGTGAAGGCTGATGGCAGGAAGCTTCCGAGGTTTGACGCATTCCATTCCTCACGCACCCGCAGAATCCATCAGTGAGGTTCGCTACTCTTCGCCCGTGGAACCTCGAGATCCCCATCCCCATCTTGAGCGTTGGGCTGCCTCCTGCACGATGCGCTTCGCCATCTCGTACTGAGCTACCCAGGTCCCCGACGTCCACGACGACGGCGCTGTCGCACCGGATAGTTGGTCCGCGGACTGATATTCGGGTATTCCCAGCCACCCCAGGGCCCGGGGATCCCCTATCCGCCACCTGAGGACGCGACGAGTTGCGGAATAGTCGCCGCACCCAAGCTGCTGTAGTCCCGCCGTACTCGCAGAAGTCCTCGACTTCGCTGGTCCCAAGGGGCGGGCAGATCCCGGAGAGGGAGAAGCCACGAGCACCTTGTTCATCCCAAAGTAGCTCGGCAAAGTAACCTGAGCGGAAATCTATATATACCAAGGTATGCTCTGGACTTCATGGTCTCGTGCGACTAATCGATACATAAATCGAAAGTCAAGAATTACATAATAATTCACAGATGATGTTTTTCATTTTGTTAATAGGAAATTAAGAATTTACACTATATTATGTACGTAAATAATAAATAAATAAATTATAAACATTAAGAAAATTATTTTTAAAACTCAAAGTGGTACTTTGTCGGCGGTGCAGTGTTGATGGCAGCAGCAAAGGCAGGAATTTCAGGGCAGTCTGTGTAATTTGGTGTTTTGTCACTCTTGTGTAATTTGCTGCGTGCCACTGTGTCTGTGGAAGTTAGAAGCTATGTGTAAATATGTCACGGTCATTCGGGCGAAATACTACCTGATAAGCTAGAATAGCCGTTTGTTAGCAGACCGCTGGCATAGACCAAATGGCAAGAACTCAGAGCAATATGTTAGGGGATCCTTCCAGATATAATAGAGAGAGAGCTTGGTCTAAGTACAGCCGAAAGTAACAGGTGGGAGGTAGGGTTTTCCATGTAAAGATTGGTTTTCAATGCTCTCAAGAAGCTGTCGACTACATGAAAGAAGCGAGTGTTTACACGAAAGGACTGCTGAGATTGCGACTATCGCAGTACGAAGTTTGCGCGAAGAGATGATTTGAGAAGACAAGACACTTCACGATCTGAAAAAAGTATAGTTCTGATTATATTGATCGCCTGAGCGTGCAGCTCCTTAAATATACGATAAAACACATAACTTTAACGTTCATGAATCTCAAAGCAGTCAAATAATGCTTTGAGCAAATGATTACTTTTACGCGTATATGTGCAAGCAAGCTTTATTTTTGTTGTTGTTATCCCGTATTGCTGGTAACCTAGTGAGAGTTTTTGTTCTGTGTATGCCCCTCATTTTTTTTATTAATCTGAAGATTTGTCTTTGTGTTCTCGGTTTTGTTTCCTACTATCCTCATAGAAAATTTATGTTTGCATCGTTGTTTACCAATGGAGCATCTTAGGCTGTATTTTGGTTGCGCTGAGAGAAAAGTTATATACTGATATTTAATTTATGCTTTTGCACTGAATACCCTGCGACTTCATCTGAAAAATAAATCACGTTAAAATGTTTGGTGTATTTGCTTATAGCGCGAAACAAGTCCGTAAGCATTTAAATGAAGAAAAAAATTAACCTCCCAGAATTAGCTTGATGAAATGTAGAAGTAAGCTGGAGTGTGCATAGGGCTGAATAAGTATATCATTTGGATGCATTAATTGGTGGAGTCGATAGCTCCTAATGGGAACTGAATGTATTTGTGTGAATGTGTCCGCGGTAAAATTTTTATTGGAAATGTAGCAAAATAGTAACATATTGACTTTGAAGTCATTAACGCCTTAATAACTTTTTTCCTGCAGTGATTTAGGCGTAAAGGAACAGTGTTAGATCTACAGTCAATAGTAATAGAGTTCATGGTTAACGTATTTACTTCTAGTCCTCATGTTTGTATGTATATGATGTTGTACGGTCAGAACAGGTAAAAAGTAATTTCCCTTTTGTCTTGTCAGCTGACAAGTGGTATGATGTGTTGATATATAGGTATGTTAGTGAAATTTATAACTCGTAGAAGTTCAGTTTGCTCATACATAAACAATTCTTTCCTCTGAAGAAAAAATGTCGCTTTAAGTATAACTGATAACGTAGTGAGTATTGATGTTGAAGAGCCCTCTTGTATTCTAAGTATTGCACGTCTTCAGTTATGATGAGTATGAGTCCGTTATTAAAGGCAAAATCACTGATACCATTCCGATGAGAAAATTGTGAAAGCATTGCCATTGTTGAAAGAAGGAAGACGTTTATAGATTCGTGAATTGTTTGCTAAACTGACGTTGCTGGGCGCCCACTTTTCGGCTGATCCAGCACTCTACTGTCGCCTTCCTTAAAGTGGTAATATCACTTGAATACGGCCGATATATTCATTACTTCTTCACCGTACGCTTGTTTGGCATTTCCTAGCTACTGTGGCGCAAGTGTTGGTTCACAATAAAAAACATAAGCACAGAGCATATGACATCAGT
Organism: Clitarchus hookeri; assembly: GCA_002778355.1. Classification (NCBI taxonomy): domain Eukaryota; kingdom Metazoa; phylum Arthropoda; class Insecta; order Phasmatodea; family Phasmatidae; genus Clitarchus; species Clitarchus hookeri. Next base: position 28,626 of record NQII01003575.1, read on the forward strand.
TTAACTTTCAAACGACCAGAATTCTTGTGCGAAATTGATTCACAGTTGAATGCTTATGTATTATTTTTACCCAATGGAATTTTGCTCATAGTCTGACGTCAGTTGGCAGTGTTGGCAAATAATGACTTTCTTAAGAGACAGCGATATTGTGTTGAAAATTGGCAGTAATTTAAAATATTTAGCATTTTTATTTTTATTTAAAATCTTTGTTTTTTTTTTTTGCGATTGTAAAGATGTGAGTAATAACCTTTGCAAATTTCTGCTAGTAAACTGTCAGCTGTTGTTTTCTCTAAATTTCTATCTTGGAACGTATCTTCGTTTCTGCAGCACAGCTGCTCCTCCATTCTTGATAAACAACTACGTTGTAAATTTTATGCTCTGCTGTGATTGGCTGATCGATGCCTCATGCGCCCGTACAAGACATGAAATACAAGCATTTCCTTTGTGCACTAAGTCTGGAACTCTCGCGCACACGACCTGCTATGCGCAGTTGTGAATCATTACATTCGAAAACATGGCGGTTAAATTCTTGTGCACACGACATGTGTATGTTCTATGGTTACTGATATGCTTTCAATTGTGAAACAAGCTTAACTTCAATAGCCATCCATTGTCAGGGTTATTAATGGTAGGTAAATGATTCTCGTGAGCATTTGTGATACACACTGCAGTTCAACTTTCGTAGCGAGCCAAAAAAAAAAAAAATAAAAAACTACAGCGCGTTGGCTTTTCTCGCATAAACAAAGCTCGCTCCAGGCTGTCTTCACGGACGAGTCACAGAAACGCTTCCATAGAATTGGTAGTGTTGCAAGTCCCCGACTTTTGGTACAGCCTCCGTTTGTAGCCTCTCATGGATTCCTCTGATTGTTCAAAAAAATTAAATCATTGCCGCGTTCGAATGGGGGTTAAAATAATTTTAGTATTGGACGTTTCATTGCGTGCTCCCGACAAGGCTAGATTGTTTTATCATAGGCTGCGCTGTGCTTCATAAAACGGGACTTCACAGTAGAGAGACAGCGAGTGGAGATAGGGTGGTTTTATACTCCGCTTCCCTTCTCCTTTACGTTAGTGGAGACGCAATACGGCTAGCCCAGCTCTCTGTGGTTGTTTGGAAGCCGCGAATTCTTTCTGTATCTGTAAGGAAATAAGTAAAAAAAAAAAAAATTAATATCATTCCGCAGTTTGCACCGTTATGACATTATTCAGAACGAAAGAAGAAAATTGTAGGAACACAATTTTTTTTACAGGTGTTAGCCAAGTGAAGTGGTAGTNAAAAAAAAAATTAATATCATTCCGCAGTTTGCACCGTTATGACATTATTCAGAACGAAAGAAGAAAATTGTAGGAACACAATTTTTTTTACAGGTGTTAGCCAAGTGAAGTGGTAGTTGGCTCGCAGGAAAGACGACGTGCATTTCTATCAGGATTAGTTAGCCTAAAACTTGTCGCGCGATTGTAAAGTCTTGTTTAGAAAACCACAATTTTCTGTTTGTGTAGATTTGTCCGTTCAGGTGCGACGGCTATCTTGCAAGTCATGCAGTGTCCGCGGTGTTGCAAGGCGCCCGGCGTTTCCTTGAACAATCATAAATAATTTAGTTATAATTTTTTATAGTGTAAGCCAGCAACAGTTGCATTCATATCTCGCCAGTCATCGCGCCTTTATCGAACCTGAGACACGGCGCGGCGNAGTGTAAGCCAGCAACAGTTGCATTCATATCTCGCCAGTCATCGCGCCTTTATCGAACCTGAGATACGGCGCGGCGGTACGATCAGGCCCGTGCAGGAGGGGCTGGGAGCAGTCGACGCTACATACCGCTGCGCGGCACGCCACTGCACAGGATAGGGTTATCAGCGGTGAACACAATATTTTCTCCCGCTAATGGTGCCATAAAACAGTGATTAGCGTAAACATCCCATTTCCTCCCTCGTGTAATTTTTGTAAACACAAGTCAATGACCAAAAACGAGAAATATAAAATCCCTCAGTTCTGTGATTATTTTTCATTTATTTATCACAGTCTTGGCCAAATTAGACATTACTATCCTTTGTAGGTAGTGGTTAGAATATTCGCCTCCCACGTAGGCGAACCGGGTTCGATTCCCGATGGGGTCGTTCTCGGGATTTTCACATCTGGGGATCGTGCCGGACGATGCCGCTGGTCGACGGGTTTTCTCGGAGATCTTCAGTTTCCCTTGCCCCTTTCATCCCAGCGCTGTTCCACTTTCACCTCGCTTCACCCTCATCGGCTCTCAAGACCTCGATGTTAAGAGCCACCCAAATCTCTCCACTGCTTTGTATGTTATTATGCCTAAATGATTAATATTATTAAAATTATTTAATTTGTGGTGACGTAACGGGAAATTATATTTTTTTCCATTATGCTCGTAAATATTTAATTTAACGTTTATAAATGTGGATTTATTTTAGCTACTGTTGAAGTATAGCTTGGCCATCCTGCAGTTTGTCTAACGTCATTAATATAACTTTTTATTTCTGGAAACATACTGATAAACGACTTGAGTTTCTTGTCAGGTAAATTACGCAAAAAAAAGNAATATAACTTTTTATTTCTGGAAACATACTGATAAACGACTTGAGTTTCTTGTCAGGTAAATTACGCAAAAAAAAGCAACACCTGCGTATGAGCTACTTAAATACACCACAATTAATTTACTTTCGTCCCGGGTATTATTAGCCTTTGTTAAAAGATTCTATCACNGAGCTACTTAAATACACCACAATTAATTTACTTTCGTCCCGGGTATTATTAGCCTTTGTTAAAAGATTCTATCACTGTCGGAAAGTTTATAACAGATCAAGTAATTGGCCATCACCACGTCATCTGGAAGAAGCAAAACTAAAAACACTGTGTCCTGTGTGAAAATTTATTTTAAATATGTTACTGTGATATTTTGCCTGCACTATTTATTAATATTACTAAGGAAAATCGACAGTAAATTATTCTTAATCTGAAAATACCGGTATCTTTACAGACCAGTTGATTTAATTTTTCTGTTGTTATTTTTCCACCGTCCGCAGTACCAGTGTAAAACAAAATTGTGTATTTGCACAAGGCATTCTTTGGAAAGTAGTTGCCAAATACACTTTTGTAACACTACAGATTAATTAAAGTAAATTTCTTAATACCTTTGTGCAAAATGTGTAAAACTTATGTTGAATTTCAACAAGCAAATACTGTAGACGTCGAGTTTATTATAAATATTGATATACATAAACAGTTTTGTATGATTCCCAAAATAATGAGTTGTAAATGTACAATATTTCAGCTGTAGAGTTATAAGGAAATCTTTGGCAACCAGCTTACAAAGAATTGCTTGTAATAAGTACAGACATTTTTTACTGTGTACTTTGTCAAGATTTCTATTGGTTTCAATTCTCACTTTTATTGTCGTCGCCCCTTCCTCCTCCATGGGCCATTGTTCGCCGGGAAAGGTGGTGGTTCGTTATTGCTAGCACGGACGAGAAGTTTTACTGAGTATTTTACATCCTGTAGATGAAAATGTGAACACCGATGCCTTGATAGCTTTTTATGTGCTATGCCAGCTTTTTTTTTTATCACGAGCTCATTGATATGATAAACGACACCAACTACTTCGTAGATTTGTAGAGCAAAAATGATCTAATTTCTATGTTACAGAACGCACGATATGCTCGAAAATGTCCACAGTTAAAGAACATGCGTTCATTTCTAGTATTATGATACGATTGGTTCCCATTGCTGCAATGCCGTAATTTAAAGAACAAACGATTGGCATTTTCTTTTTCATTATTCTAATCTCAGCTTTATTCGAATAATGCTAAAATTAACCAGCAGTTAACATTTGCGCAACCGTATCATGANAATATAACTTTTTATTTCTGGAAACATACTGATAAACGACTTGAGTTTCTTGTCAGGTAAATTACGCAAAAAAAAAAGCAACACCTGCGTTTGAGCTACTTAAATACACCACAATTAATTTACTTTCGTCCCGGGTATTATTAGCCTTTGTTAAAAGATTCTATCACAGTCGTAAAGTTTATAACAGATCAAGTAATTGGCCATCACCACGTCATCCGGAAGAAGCAAAACTAAAAACACTGTGTCCTGTGTGAAAAATTTATTTTAAATATGTTACTGTGATATTTTGCCTGCACTATTTATTAATATTACTAAGGAAAATCGACAGTAAATTATTCTTAATCTGAAAATACCGGTATATTTACAGACCAGTTGATTTAATTTCTCTGTTGTTACTTTTCCACCGTCCGCAGTACCAGTGTAAAAAAAATTGTGTATTTGCACAAGGAATTCTTTGGAAAGTAGTTGCCAAATACACTTTTGTAACACTACAGATTAATTAAAGTAAATTTCTTAATACCTTTGTGCAAAATGTGTAAAACTTATCTTGAATTTCAACAAGCAAATACTGTAGACGTCGAGTTTATTATAAATATTGAGATACATAAACAGTTTTGTATGATTCCCAAAATAATGAGTTGTAAATGTACAATATTTCAGCTGTAGAGTTACAAGGAAATCTTTGGCAACCAGCTTACAAAGAATTGCTTGTAATAAGTACAGACATTTTTTACTGTGTACTTTGTCAAGATTTCTATTGGTTTCAATTCTCACTTTTATTGTCGTCGCCCCTTCCTCCTCCATGGGCCATTGTTCGCCGGGAAAGGTGGTGGTTCGTTATTGCTAGCACGGACGAGAAGTTTTACTGAGTATTTTACATCCTGTAGATGAAAATGTGAACACCGATGCCTTGATAGCTTTTTATGTGCTATGCCAGCTTTTTTTTTTATCACGAGCTCATTGATATGATAAACGACACCAACTACTTCGTAGATTTGTAGAGCAAAAATTATCTAATTTCTATGTTACAGAACGCACGATATGCTCGAAAATGTCCACAGTTAAAGAACATGCGTTCATTTCTAGTATTATGATACGATTGGTTCCCATTGCTGCAATGCCGTAATTTAAAGAACAAACGATTGGCATTTTCTTTTGCATTATTCTAATCTCAGCTTTATTCGAATAATGCTAAAATTAACCAGCAGTTAACATTTGCGCAACCGTATCATGATAAGATTACAAATTGATCTGAGGAGAATAAATCAGATATTGGGGGTCACGGTGGCGTAGTGGACAGACTACTCGCCTTCCACCAAGGCAAACCGGGTTCGATTCCCAGCGATGCCACCCGAATTTTCGCACGTGGTAAACGTGGCGACGTCGTCGTTGGCTGGAGGGTTTTCCCGCGACATTCCCGTTTCCTGCGCCCTTGCATTCTGCTGCTGATCCATGTTCCCATTGTTCTGCGCCTCTTGTGTACCAAAATTAGTTGTGTGTTTGAATCCTTTGGGACCTAATGAAAGTCATAATATTACTTGTTAGCTGCGTCTTTGCTAAATCTAGAGTACACGCATGTATATATTTTCTATTAAAGTTCATAGTTTTCTTTAATTGCAAAAAAAAAAAAAAAAAAGCTAAAAAGGACGTTATAACCCTGGCTGCGCAGAAGTGCAGACAAGCCTTCTATGCGGGTGAATGTAGAATATAGAAAGCATATGCTGTAACATATAATAGGTTTTTGTACACCCGTCAGTGATTTTAGGACATCACGCGCGGGCTTCGAGTAATTTAGTTTTCAGGTCATTTGAAACCTTTATATTTACACACAATACTAAATAAACCACTTGTGATACTTTCTCCTCCCACCCCCTTTTTCTTCTCATGGCTATTTTTCTATTCCCAGTCTTTCTATTGGAACAGTAAATACTGCTTTAACATGTTAATATTGTACTGTAAGTTATTAATTTTTATATTAGTATATAGTATCTGCTGTTTCTGTTTAATCGCTTAATTTGACGATGTCAGCAGTTCGGAAATCCCTTCTTGTGGGGGAATTCCCTGCATGTAAGGGAATTCTCCTGATAATATTCCATATTTTTGCTGCTCGTGGTTTACATTGATTGCACCGTACATAAATCATATTCAAATTAAACAGGAATAATCAAGAGTAACATATCAGTGTTTTATTTAATTATATGAACTGTTTAAAAGTACAGTAAATAAATTCCGGTTAACTTTGCAAAGTATTGAAGCGTGGCCGATAAACATTTTTAATACATATTGTTTTACAGTATAAATTGATATGACTAGAATATTTTAATTTTACCATTAAATCAACGACGCATAAGTGTTTTGAATTAAAAAAATTGGTTTAAATATCAAAAAAGTTTTTTTTATTAAAAAATACCCCCCTCCGGCCACTCCAGGCTAAACATTGACGATAATGTTTTCGGTAAAGTTAGCAAAGTTGTAGGACGAGTAGTTTCGTATCTTAACGTAGTTTTTAAAGTTTGGTGGGGAGAGTTTTCTTCAGATACGCATCATACTTTCATCTTTGTTAGCGTGTTATATAAATATTGGATCGCCGCTTGAAGGCACGTTCAGGCGAGTCGCCGACGGAAGACTGCACGTGCACGCCATTTGAGCGTCTTGCGCGTAGAGGCGATGATGCAAGTTGTGAGTGAGCAAGAGTTGACCGTAGAGCTCGCGCTTTGCGAGGCCTCGAACGCGCAAAATAGGCGTAGGTAGACGGAACCCTTAAATGCAACCACAGATGTAGAAACTGTAGTGTATATTAGAGTTTTTTTTTTGCATGCCGTGTGGTTGGAACGTTTACGGTATGTGCTCGTTAAACTACAGGTTCNTATTAAAAAATACCCCCCTCCGGCCACTCCAGGCTAAACATTGACGATAATGTTTTCGGTAAAGTTAGCAAAGTTGTAGGACGAGTAGTTCCGTATCTTAACGTAGTTTTTAAAGTTTGGCGGGGAGAGTTGTCTTGAGATACGCATCATACTTTCATCTTTGTTAGCGTGTTATATAAATATTGGATCGCCGCTTGAAGGCACGTTCAGGCGAGTCGCCGACGGAAGACTGCACGTGCACGCCATTTGAGCGTCTTGCGCGTAGAGGCGATGATGCAAGTTGTGAGTGAGCAAGAGTTGACCGTAGAGCTCGCGCTTTGCGAGGCCTCGAACGCGCAAAATAGGCGTAGGTAGACGGAACCCTTAAATGCAACCACAGATGCAGAAACTGTAGTGTATATTAGAGTTTTTTTTTTGCATGCCGTGTGGTTGGAACGTTTACGGTATGTGCTCGTTAAACTACAGGTTCCTCAGCTCACGTGCATTTGGCGCGGCAATTAGTCTTGACTAGAGCGCAGTCAGTGCGTTTCTCGGGTCGCCTTGCGGGTGTGTCGCGTGACCGATATGTCAACAAATGTTTCGCACGCACAGAAAGACGACGTCTAATAATAGCTGACGAGCCAGCTGACACAGATATTTGGGACCACGGAACATCAGCCAGTTGCCTGCAGAGATACTGCACTGCGAAGTTGACGACACACCTGGCTGTCGTAATGAAATATTGTTGCGCTGTAAATTCTGATCACCGGGATGCGGAGCGCCACCGTGTCGAAACGCAGCTGGCGAGGGTAAAATAATCTCAGTGTTTTTTTTTTTTGCTTAATCTTCTGATGACCGTCATGGGTATTCCCGATACACGTAGCTTAGTCCATATCCGTCTCATAGTTTCCTTGTCCGGAAATTTAACACTTCAGATATTCAGGTGTGTTCGACGCTTACAATTTCTGGGTAGTGGAGTGGGGCGGAATAAAAGGCGCAGATATACTTTATACATAATGAGTGCTCGTACCTATTGAAGTTGCATATGTACCAACAATCCTAATTGATAAAGGCTGATACCTGCCAAATGCTGAAGTTTGGAAGTAGGTATTGATTCTGCTCTGCGGCGTGAGGCGCCAGCACTTGATGCTAGCCCTCAGTGATAGGGCGTACAAATACGTCGACACTGTTGTCTCTAGGTCCAATTTACTAATAAATTACACAGTATACGTGTGTTCACATAATCGAGTTTTATTGTTTCTTGAACAGGTTAACTGGTACATGAACTCAAGAGACAAACTCCCTCCCTTTTCCCATGTAGGCTACGTATGGTTTGACGCCGCGACTGGCGTCGTCGTGGGGGGGGGGGGGAAGATTCTTCGCACTTGGTGTAGAACTACTTATCTGACACTGCAGCGCTGAATTCCCTCGGCTGGCGGCTTGGAACTGCTCTCGAACTTGGTGGGCGTCTCGGCGCCTGGCTTCGAAGTTCCTTCTTCCCGGGTCCAACGCAGGACTCTGCGTTTGACGAAGTCTGACTGACTTTTCTCGGATGCTTCCCGCCGCACGTCCCGCTTGACGGCCTCCGACTGAGGTCGACGTCGTGATGCATTCTCGATCCTCGACTGACTCCGGCTGACTGACTGACTGCTCGATCCGCGACTGACTGATTCGACGTCTCTCCACTGACTGCCCTGTTGCTCCCCCCTTCGTGTGGTTTTGTAGCGTCCATCACCATATTCAACTTCCCCCGTCTCTGCACGTGGTCCGGGGTGCTTGTCGTCCCCCCGGGTCATAAAACACGTGGCCGCTGCTCGTGTGGTCCGCAGCCGGCCTGGCGTCGTCCCTTGGTTCTGGCCTGGAAGTTTATTGTCCCGTTCTGCACGCACGTCCGCTAAAAGCTCTCATGGTTTATTGCGGTACAAGCCCGGGACAGGCGCAGCTGGTGGTGGGATCTCGGTGTCCCTTGGGCAGCTGCAAAATGCAGCTGTGTCCGCGCCCTGGTGCCTTCCGTTGTCTCCGGATGTCGTCTGCACGTGCAGGAATAGTTGCACGTGCAGAAACCTTTGGTAGGGTGCCTTTGCAGCTGCGAGGCTCCTGGCGTCACTCTGCCGGCACGTCCACAAAACCCTTAATCCTTATTGCGGTCGTACGCCCGCGAGCTTCGCCAGAGCGTGTGTTCTGACGAATAAAATATAGGGACGCAGAATGCATCAAGGCGGTACAAGCAGTAACTCCTTAGCATCCTTCCTGATAAAACAGTATCAGAACTGCTTGTTTACTTCAGTAGAATGCGTTTTGGACCAATAGTTTAGGAATAGAGGAAATCATTGCCAGTCGAACACACTTCTTCGTTACAAGGCAACTATGCCGACCACAGCGATTGGAGCATGATAAATAGTATATGGGCAAAATAAGTATTTGATTAATGAACAACACGGAGTCGACTACCAAGTAGTTCAGAGCTCTCTGTAATTCAAGCATGTTACTTATNGTATTTGATTAATGAACAACACGGAGTCGACTACCAAGTAGTTCAGAGCTCTCTGTAATTCAAGCATGTTACTTATTCTGCCTTTCCATGCGACATTTATACACCATATTAACCCCTTAACATATTATCCCGAGTATGCTCGTTTAAGTTAGAAATGTTGCAGAATAGGTGGCATTATAGTCGGTGCTGTGCAAGTCCAGAAGCTAGCACCAATACGGACATCGCCTCTTCCTGGGCTGTGTTATTAAGTTCCTGCTAACACAAACTATGGTATAGTTGGCCGCTTCTTGTGCCGGGAGCTACTGAAACCCTTTCCATAGGTTCCTAAGTGTCAGTTGTTATAAGAAATTCGTAGTTATTTTTCGCTCCAAAAATGTCTTCTTCTGCAATACCTGAAACAAAACAGTTTACTGTAAAAAATCGTAATCTTTANTATTTTTCGCTCCAAAAATGTCTTCTTCTGCAATACCTGAAACAAAACAGTTTACTGTAAAAAATCGTAATCTTTACTGAGAAATTGTGTGTAATTTTACAAATGTTTGTAGCAGTACACAACTTTCTCTTCTAAAATTACTTGTTTGTACAACTACAAGAGCCTTGTTTGTAATACACTTCAAGAAATGTTTGTACCATACTGACTCGTATCCAGGAGCTCAAGCAAAATGGCGGACACCTAAGATTGTAAAACCGTATATAGCTGTTTGTGCAAAAACTAGAGGTGATGCGAAGTGTAGTTGCGTACAAAAGGAAATGTGCTGCGTTTGTATAATGTAAAAAACTTAAAACAACCAATTAATCATAATAAAACGACTAAAATTGTAAAAACACGTAACGCTATGACTCATTAACTGTTAATGTTTCATATCTACACAGAACTCGTAAAATGAAATAAATACGTTCTTTTAACAACATAACTTCAATAATGTTTTGTTTGTCGGTATTTACTGGTATATTTAGTACAGAAATAATTGTAAAATTGGAATTTGAGTCGGTCTTGTGGTCAAGGATGCGGGATAAAAACGCAAGATGTGTGGCCTCTAGTCGCCGTGCTGGCTAGATTTTTTCTTCTTCTTTTTTTTTCGTTATTATATTTTCAGATAATTTTCTCCCTATTTTCTGTTATTAATTCATCATATTTTTTTATAGAAGAAAAAAATGATGTTAGGTCCACTTCTCAATAATGTAAGTTGTATTACAAGCCTATCATTTGTAATATTACAAATATATGTTTTGCAGATTTTACGAGAAAACTATTTGTAAAGTCGGTTCACGACTGGAAGAGACTTTCTTGAAGCCCTGCTATAGATCTACTTTCAAGCCCATTTCGTATCCTTCCGCCAAAGGTAAACAAACATTGCCATGTGAATACCATGTGGCAGTCACATGGCAATGTTTACATACAATGTTTACATTCCACTGTGTGTGTGTACATGAGTTCGTACATGCACGTACCCATTATAAAAGTCATGTATATATTATTAATGAATATTCCACAAGCGTAAAGTTTTTAATCTTGAGAATTTCACACAAAAGAATATGCTATGCCAGCGAAAAACATTTCATTATATTAACCCAAAATGCGAGTATTTTGACGAATCGATAGTTGTTGTCAATTTACAATCGATTGTTAGTGACTTTCGATAAATTCCCGTACATCGAAGGCAAGATCNGTTGTTGTCAATTTACAATCGATTGTTAGTGACTTTCGATAAATTCCCGTACATCGAAGGCAAGATCATCAGTATCGATCGAAATTGCTACAGACGTTAAAATGGCGTGGTGGTAGACTGAGTCGGATGGTTCGCGCAATTGTAAAACGTTATTTAAAAATGGTTCTGACGGTTTTCGACAGGACGGCAGAGTTTGCGAGTGAAGGATTCTACGTCTTCGACAATGTGAAAAAAATTCTTATGTGCAAATACTGCAACGTTAGAATTGGATGGCAAAGGAAAGACACGTGCACGAAACACATACAAACAAAAGGAATCATTACAACGAGAAAGTGAGCACAAATTAAAATCATACGTTATTAAATACCAAATAATAAAGAGCGGATATTAGTAAAACAAGACAAATAAATGAATTATTATAGGTTAAACAAAATAATCGCACAAATTCTCTGGCACGTGTGTTAACCACACCCCGCCAACAACACAAGGAACGAAGGTTAGTAAACAAACGGCCGCGTTACTTTCACCTTGAGTGTGATCATGTGACTATGCAAGAAACGTTGAAATCTAAATACGTTAGCATCACGTCATTAATAATTGGCATTATCAGTTACAAGTCTTTTCGACACCCATTTGTAAGCGATAAATTAACAATTACGTTAAAACTTTGGAACTATTTCCTCTCTTTGTGCTGGCGACCTAACGGCATAACTGTATCCGCGCTCGCCGCTGTTTGTAATGTTATATGCATGTCGCTAACGGCTAGGGTGTTTTTTCAAAGGTTGATTTTCAAAAGTTTCTTCCAGTCGTGAACCGACTATAGTTCTACAAAGGATTTTCTTGGCAACTGGGTTTCCAAGAAATTTTCTTGGAAAGTACAAAAAAAAAAAATATACAGTGAGAGGTGCACTATTACTTTAAGGGGTTAAGCATATAACTACTATAACTTGTTAAAAAAAAAAAAAGTAACTAAACTGAAGTGACCAACCACATGCTGCTTCCGCCCGCAGTAGGCACGTGAGTGAGATGATGCTGCCTGGCAAGAGAGCAGGTTGAACGATCTGTAGGGCACGCGAACGTGATGCGTGGCGGGTAGAGGCGCGCGACGGAAAGCAGAGGCCGCGGGTTGACAAAGTACCCCGAAAAAATCCACTGGCCACATGCGATGTCCTCCCACACGCGAAAATCTGGGAGCGACACTGTCAGGAGTGGAACCTGGATCGCTGCGCAGTGCCAACCGCTCGGCCACCGCGGCCCCACCGACAAGTAGTGCATTTCAAAGCGATTATTTCTTGGCGTTTGTACCTCACACAGTCCTGATTTTTCTTCCCCGTAGAGGATGTACCTTTCGATACTACTCAAAACGAAAATAATTCCAGCTGCCCTCGCGAAACCTAGAATTGTACTAGCGGTGAAGTATTGCTTCCAATTCCGATTATCATTTTGTATGAAATTTTTTTTTAGGGTATCCACGTTGGTCAGGTGTATTAAAATACAACTTTAAGGCGATGTTATCTGTTGGACATTTTAACTGAAAATGTTGGTATTATTATTATATACTGTGTGCGTACACAGCGCACTTTCGAATCCATCAACATTATTAGCATAAATGTGGGCCCATCCATGACAAAAAAAAATAGGTAAGCATGCATATTATTTGGAATCAGGACAACGAAACTTAACAGTGGTGGATATATATATATAATTACAAGAATGAGTTGAAATCCCATTTGTGCATTAAAAAATTTAACTGTCCGCAAATCTTGACAGACATTGTGACCAACCTACACAGTATGTAAACAGAAACGCCCCCTTTTGCAAAGTATGTGTCAGTCAACTGATGGTTGTTGCGGGATGCGTTTTATTATGTTAACGATCTTTGCGATGGTTATGTAAGAAAATAGCACTCGGANACTGATGGTTGTTGCGGGATGCGTTTTATTATGTTAACGATCTTTGCGATGGTTATGTAAGAAAATAGCACTCGGAATTAAACATTAGAATTTAGAACCTAATGATAATTAACAACTTTTATGGGTTGAATTATGCTCTTAGAATAATGTACAATTTTTTAAGCTAAAGAGCAAAGGCTTTAAAAACATTTTGAATGATTATGGTAGAGCATGTGTACATAACTTTTATGTGAATCGATGAATGCCATTAAGCGCTCTCTCGTCATGATTTATATATAAACGAAATTTCCTAACTGTTAGTGTCGTAATATAATATGTGCAGTTATTCGGTTTTGTATTTGCATATTTTACTAAGCATAGTTCGTTAGATCGGGAACTTTTTTAAAACGNTATGTGCAGTTATTCGGTTTTGTATTTGCATATTTTACTAAGCATAGTTCGTTAGATCGGGAACTTTTTTAAAACGGTCTCAGTGAAATGAAATATCGAGACGTGTCTGCCGCTTCGGTAAAAGGGTTGCCTGTGTGTTTTCGTCTGTCATTTTCCTCAACCCTCTTGAAGCGCGAGCGACAACAAATTTACTTCCTGAAGTTTAAATTTGTTGGTTTCAAGAAACAGCTCAAGTGTTTTGTTAAATGAATAAGCCAGTAAATAAATTATTNCTGAAGTTTAAATTTGTTGGTTTCAAGAAACAGCTCAAGTGTTTTGTTAAATGAATAAGCCAGTAAATAAATTATTTCGTAAGAGTGGCCGGCAAAAATGATTTTAGTGAAGTAATCGTCCAAGGCCCGCTACGTGTTTAAAAATTACGAAGTGAACTATAAGTTGTTAATATCTTGTCAGTAATGTTTTTTTCGGAATCGTTGTTAGCATATTTGAATTGTACGTGGCCTTAAAAAGCCATTTTTGCCCTTGTTTATTTTATTAAAAATCCAATAATAATAATAATTTTTATGTGTGAAATTAAACTTGCTGGAAATGTTCACATTGTGCATTTCTCACGCCTGTATGAACAGTGACGTATTTATCCCGTTTTATTTTTGTGGGAGGTTTTAAAATGTATATGGCCTAAATAAATACACTTTTTTGTGTAGTTGATTATACTAACAAATCCAACGATTTTCTACGCGCGAGTTTAACTCCACTGAAAATGTTTAGTGTGTATTTATCGCATCTGTACGAACAGCGACACATTTGTCGCGATTTGTTATTTCAATGAAGTTAAAAGTTTCGAGTTACAGCAATTTGAATGTTATTTCCGTACGAGCAAAATTTTCCACTTCAAACAATGGGCAGTTCAAGTTGCTACTCTCTCACAATAACAGCCGCAAAACAACCCCGTCTCTCGATAGACGATAGACTAGNACCAATAAAATAAACACAACCGTGAACTAGTATGTTACGTGGTCATAACAAAAATAAAACAGGTGGGAATGACAATCAGCTTATAGCAGTCTAAGTATTGTACTGAAGATGTTAGTCTTTCAGTGCCTACCATTGGACTCGTAGAGTTTAACGTGGCATTCTTCACTGACAGAACATCTGTGGCGGAGGGATGCAATGTGGCCGCACTACTTTTTGAGAAGTGTCAAAATTTACTGAAATTATATGAAACGGAGAATGGCGGTGTCTTTACACCACCGAACGCGGCGCTTCGCATTCGCAGGCGAAATGTGCGGTCTATGGGCAGGCGCCTTAGCTTTTCGTACTCCCGGCTCACAGTCATTAGTGGCACAGCGGAATTCACGGGTGATGGTATCACACGGTGACATACTTCCATCTTCAATGCTCGATGGTCCCTGTCGGTCAACACACGTGGCCTATCTCGCCGCGGTTGTGTTGTGCCTTCCCGTTTCCACTTCACAATAACATCCCGGACGGTCGACTTGCGCAACTTAAGGCTGTTGTCTGGTTGAGAATTTCGTATAGAGAAATACATGTTAATGAAATTTTTTTTGGCGTTCCTGTTAAAGATATATATATATATATATATATATACAGTGACTCACATTAATATTCGGCCACCGATGATTATCGCAGTTGTATGGCCTTACATTACATTATAAATGAAGATAAACATAAAACATATTGCACAATCATTCTTTTTGTGTACTTTAAATGAAATGCAATAGTAGCCAATAACTGAAATTAGCAGTGTAAGTTAATGAAACACAATATTTTGTCCTCACGTGCTTCATAAGTACGCAACTTTAATATTCGGCCAGTTGTGAACGCTCTATGCGCTGATAGGTTGTATTAGGTAGCTCTGTTGACTGCGTCAGTCAGGAAAATGGGACGTAGGGCAGGANTGAACGCTCTATGCGCTGATAGGTTGTATTAGGTAGCTCTGTTGACTGCGTCAGTCAGGAAAATGGGACGTAGGGCAGGAATACAACGTTTGAACAGCGGCAGCTGGTCATTTTTCATCATGCATAGAAGAAATCTCAACGAGAAATTGCGGAGCACTTGAATCTGCTGAGGTGCACTGTTGGAGACATCATAAGAAGGTTNAAATCTCAACGAGAAATTGCGGAGCACTTGAATCTGCTGAGGTGCACTGTTGGAGACATCATAAGAAGGTTTCAGGAGGAAGACAGAATAGATTCGGTACCTCAAAAACGACAGCCAAAGAAACTATCGCTCTCTCTTCTTGCAGATCATTTCAGGAAAATAAAGAAAGGTCCGAAAATTAGTGCTTGCAAACTTACAACGTAGGTACTCAATGAATGAGGAAAGAACGTCCATCCAGAAACCATACGACGAGTTATCAGAAGAGCAGGATATAATAGCAGGGTATCTAGAAAGAAGCCTTTCATTANAAATTTAATGTGTTTGGTTCAGATGGCAGGGTAACAGTATGGCGCAAGCCAAATCAGGAGCTAAAACCTGGGAACATACAACCTACTGTGAAACACAGTGGAGGTAGTATTATGATCTGGGGCTGTATATCTTCAGCAGGTACCTGTCGATGGAACAATGAAAAAGGAAGACCATTTCAACACCCTGACAGCAAACCTACACAAGAGGGATGATAATTTGGGCATTAGGAACACGTTTAAGTTCCACCAAGATAATGACCCAAAACAAAAGTCATACATTATCAAGAGCTTGCTTTTGTATAACTGTCCCAAAGTCATTAACACACCTCCTCAATTACCCAGCCTGAATCTCATTGAAAATCTGTGGGATGAACCCAAAAGAAGACTGCGCACTACAACAATTAGGTCCACAAAAAATTAGGGAAAAGGTTCAAGGAATGATGGAGTAAGATTGGCTCCGAATGTACCAGGAATATAATTGCTAATATTCCACAACGCCTGCGAGAAGTAATTAAACAGAAGGGCCATGCTACAAGGTACTAAAAACCTTGTGTTTAGTTTTCAAAGAGGATTAGGTTTGTGTTTGAATGATGATGGGCGAATATTAAAGTGGCGTACTTATGCAGCATGGGATGACAAAATCATATTGTTTGTTAAGTTGCATTGCTCATTTCCGTAATTTGCTACCGCTATATTTCATTTAAAGCACACAAGAATGATTGTGCAATATGATTTATGTTTATCTTCATTACTAATGTAACATAAGGCCATGAAACTGCGATAATCGTAGGTGGCCGAATATTAATGTGAGCCACTGTATACCACCAGAGACTTTTTTGAGCAGAAAAATACGTGCTTCTTTGCTATCGAAGTCATTTGTAACATAAATGTTTCCTGGAAAAATCAGAAAACTTTATAATTAAATAAAAATTACTCAAAAACAAATTGTTATATTTGGAGCTTGAGGGTATAATTTTTGGTTTCAAGTTTATTTCTTCAAAATTGGCTTCATAAAACCAAATTTTACTAACATGCATTTCCCTATACCAAATTCTCAACCAGGCAACCACATTTAGGGCGGAAATGAACCTGATGAGGTGGTGAGTAGAGAGATTTAGGCCGCGATGAGGGTGAAGTGAGTATGGAGCAGCGTCGGAATGTAATGACGGGGGAAACAGGACATCCCCGGGAAAATCCACCGACCAGCGGCATCGTCCGGCATGATTACCACATGCGAAAATCCGGGAGCGACCCCGCCGGGAATCGAACCCGGTTCGCCTTGGTGGGAGGCGAGTTGTCGGACCATTACATCACCGCGACCCCATGAACTTGATGAATTGCCTACTGATATGGCAACAAATAACTACATCTGCACGTTCGAAGCTACTGAGCTCCCTCGTCCACCCATCCTGTCGGTAACGCGTAGCACTGACAAACATCGAGCCCTCTGCCTCCTTTCGTAGCGGCAGCGACGGGTCGTAGTGACACAGGCGCGAGTTTACGTTTGCAGAGAGGTGTCCCGATACTTTTGATCAGAGAGTGTAAACATTCCTGAACTTCGGCACAATGCATCCAGGTAAATTCCACTGCTGGATGTTGACGTTTTTTTTATCGTTAAAGAAGTTTATTTATTTTTTGTGAAGAAAAGGACAATGAAATTGAGGTTGAAACGAATCGTGCATCTCTTATTTACTTGCGGTGGTCTGGGGACTGTTTATACTGTTTATATTCTACACACGAAGAGGGCGACAGTGTCTGTCGTACGATATACTTGCAATATCGTAAGAAAAACCTTGAATGCCTATTTGCCAACACTCATAATTACAGAATGATTTCTACATGCAGAATGTGCAATTGTTTTTGGCAATGAATGTATATGAACGCCTATTTACTGAAGTTGATAACTGAGAAATTATTACTTGTGTTTTTCGTCCGTTCTTTTATGTGACATTTCCCAAACAAGTTGCTCATATCTCGAGAACTAATTTTTAAACGTGGTACGCTACTCAATTTTATATATATATATATATATATATATATATATATAATATTCTTAATAGTTTAGTTACCGACTGTGATTGGTCAGGTGGTAAAGTTCTGACTTGAATTTAAGAGACTTGCATTTGAGCATGGCCAGTTTTGTCTTCTGCACGGCAATGCTTCGAAAAAATATTGTTTTAATTTTTCAATTTTTTAGTTAATTTTTGCTTTGGAATAACGTCGAACAATTTTTTCTTTGTCTTGTGAACGAAGGGATAACGTTGGATATTAGATTTCACACCAACCACGCCAGTATTGCGATATCATTCATCAATAGCTTTTTTGTTTCGTGCTTTTCTTAGTTGCTAAGCCTGTTTGATAACGTTTTCAACTTTGTTTTGTAAGCATTTCTCCCGCTGAAATTAGCGCCAAGTACCATTACTCGGTTGTTCGACTCCTGAAATGATTGTGATATTTTTTTTATCGATGTTTGACTTACGCCTGAATAATGATCGGATAGTACAACTTTCCAGGAATTTTGTTTAGAACACATCAAAGATTAATCTTGAACGATCACTCTTCACCGAACTGTTATCTGATATGATTAAAAAAAGATAAATAAAAATCTCGATGTAGTGTTTGATTTTATATATATATACACACACGCACGCGCGCACACACACACAAACACACACAGACACACACACAGAGAGTATATTCACTGTTTCTTCGGATGTTATGAAACGAACCGTTGAAAAATCACCCTAGGAACAAGATGTCGACCTGTTTTTTTCAATAACTTTTATACCGCAAATATATAACACTGTGATAAACTTTAAAGTATTGTATTCTTGAATAAATGTAACTCTAACTTAGTATCTTCAATATAACTTGTAATATTTATTTCGTATTAAATACGAATTAAAAACAGTGAGAGCAGCAATGTGTTGGCTGCGGCTAGTAAGAAATAGTTCACAGTTAAAATGTTGCCTATTGATATATTAGAATTTTTAGGTACCACTGAAGGAAACATATTTCATTGTTACAGTTAAATATATCAGCGTAAATTACCATGTGTAGACCCTAGTGACATGGTGTTTTTTTTCTTCCAAGGAAGAAACTTGAATAGGCGGAGCGAAACTTGTCGCTCTCGTTCTTTCGCTCGCTCTCTTTCTCTCTCTCGCTCGCTCGCTATTTCTCTCTCTCTCTCTATCTATCTCTCTCTCTATCTCTCTCTCTCGACAGAGAGAAGTTTCGCCCTGCTAGTAGTAGCACGAAACTTATTCATGTTTTCAATTTTGGTACCTGCCAAATGCTGAAGTTTGGAAGTAGGTATTGATTCTGCTCTGCGGCGTGAGGCGCCAGCATTTGATGCTAGCCCTCAGTGATAGGGCGTAGGAATACGTCGACACTGCTGTCTCTAGGTCCAATTTACTAATAACATACACTATACTTGTGAGTTCATATAATCGAGTTTTATTGTTGCTTGAACAGGTTAACTGGTACATGAACTCACGAGACAAAACTCTCCTCCCCTTTTCCTATGTAGGCTACGTATGGTTTGACGCCGCGACTGGCGTCGTTGGGGGAGGGGGAAGATTCTTCGCACTTGGTGTAGAACTACTTATCTGACACTGCAGCGCTG
>NQII01003575.1:48215-65646 GCA_002778355.1 Clitarchus hookeri
CTCTCTCTCTCTCTCTCTCTCTCTCACTCTCTCGCTCTCTTCCGCTCTCTCTTTCGCTCTCTCTTTCTTTCGCTTTCTCTCTCTCTCGTTCGCCCTCGCTCTCTCTCTCTATCTCTCTCGCTCTTTCTCTCTCGCTCTCTTTCTTTCTCTCGAGAAGTTTCGCAGAGCTAGTAGTAGCAGGAAAATTATACATGTTTTCAATTATAGCATATTTCATACTTATTACAGAAAAAAATAATGATTTTTGAATTTGTAATTTACAATTGAAACGAGATTTTACTGTCTGAATACTTATTATAATATATTAAGATGTGATGGCGGGACTGTTACAAATCCGAAGTTGGCAGAAGTGCGGCGACATTACGATGGCATGGCGTGTTGCTCTTGGCTGAACGAGGTGTTAATTTTTCTTCCTGCGAAATATACTTAAAATCACCTCATCAAGTTTTTACACGTTGTGTTTTTTAAACCTACCTGGGCAAGTTACGATGTTGTGATAGATCTGTTTTTCCACGTCAGGTATAAGTAATAAGTATTCTGTATCGTGTGTCGTGATCGCTGTGTGTGAAAGGGTATTGTTGTAGATCACACTGGGCTAATGAGTGTGTGATTGCAAATATTGGACGTGCGAAATTCATTCGNTGAAAGGGTATTGTTGTAGATCACACTGGGCTAATGAGTGTGTGATTGCAAATATTGGACGTGCGAAATTCATTCGTTTTAACCGTGAACTGTTTTTATAATGAAATTAATTATTTGGAATTCAAGTCCTTTTATTTATTACAACTATGTAACTTCGCTCTAGGTGTTTGAAACACAATTGTTAAACGTGCTTATGTATCAATGATTTCAATGCTTGCCACAATCCCAAAAAAATATTAAGCCCAGTTAGATAAATTTAAATAAACAGTGAAATAAACCTACATAACACTAAACAGTAAGTACCAATGCATGTAAATACGAGCGGAATAAAAGTTATGGTAGGCCTATTTGTGTACATGTTCACCACTATCTTTTAAGTTTGTCGCTACTCCGATGTAGAAGTCACATAGCAGTGTTTATGTCTACGTGTAGCGGAAGGCTACTTAATCGGTAACCGAAAGTAGAACTTTAGTAGGGCTTTAGAAAAGTGTGAAGTAACCATGTAAGGCATATATGTATATATATACACACACACACACACACACACAAACACACTCACAGGCTGTTCGGAAATTAAACGCCCAAACTGCAGGAGGTTATTCTTTATGAAAAAAGTCGAAAATATATATGACACCTTATCTAAACAGAATTTTAAAGGAGATATGAGCCTGTGAAAGTTGGGTTTTGAAAATGTGTTTTCGCTGAATGCCTTGTACTTTCTGCCAGTGGTAGGGATAGTGGCGATTTACCCACAGTACTTTCCGCACGGTTGAATGGGATACGCCCATTTTGCGTGCTATGGAGCGTGTACTAGTGGAGGGTATGTCGTTGATGTGCTGACGTATTACTTCCTCAAGCCGAACAGTGCGCACAGACCGATGGNTGTACTAGTGGAGGGTATGTCGTTGATGTGCTGACGTATTACTTCCTCAAGCCGAACAGTGCGCACAGACCGATGGCGGCCAGCATTACGCACGTGTCTCTGCAACAAGGGAAGCATAAGTCACATTTTTGCTGCGGACTTTGTAGGCGTTGTACAAGGCATTCGGCAAAAATACGTTTTTTTATATATTTTCGACTTTTATGTTTCATAAGGAATCTCCTCCCGCAGTTTTGGGAGTTTGATTTCCGAACATCCTATGTATGTATGTTTATGTGGGTGTTTATATATGTATGTATATATATGTATATATACATACATATATACACATACACGCACACAGGGTGGGGCAGAATTCGACCGACAAACTTTGTGAGATGATTCTTTATGCAAAATTAAGTAGCAAATATATAGGACCTAAACTAAATATTAAGGGCGAAATACGTCCCCGAAGGTGGAGTTTTTGGAATGTATTTTTGCGAAATATCGGAAACCATGTACGATGGGAGTACAACTCGCGGAGCATTGTTTTATGTTATCGGGATCTTCAACCTAAAAGCAAATTTACATTTATAACACACGCCGTTATGAAATTTGAAACACACACAAAGATTCCGCTAGATTCCGCTGCAGGGATACAGCGCCTAGTGTGCAGGCAGTAATAAATGCATGCGTGTACGGCCACTGCATAGCCGACGGTGACGGACAATGCTAATACCTACTGTAAACAACGAGTACCATACATTAATAAGTATACACAACTGTTCGTTTGTGGCGATAGTCGGTGTGTGATTCAATGCAGGACGTCAAGATATTGGTATAGCCTAGGCACCTGGAACTGTATCGCTGCTGCCGTGTACTGTGCGGGCTTTTGAAAGTTAAAACATTTGGTGCAGCAGTGTAGAGCAATGTCGTTACAACGCATCATATTTAAGTGGTATCAGTAGCACATTGCATTTGACAGCAAAAGCTGTGGCATTCCATAGGTTTTATTGTAGAAACATGTATCACAAACACATTTATAGGAAAGGCTTGATGGTACCGCCCTCATGTTCGACGCACCGTTTACATCGCCGCATCAACGATTGTGGGCCACGCTTGAAAACACCCTCATTGTCCCGAATAATCTCGGCAGCTGCAACGACGAGGGCAACGAGGTCCTCTTCGGATTCCACGGCAGTTTCATGCACCAGGCTGCGCATGTACCCCCAGAAGAAATACTCCAATGAATTCATATCAGGGGATCGTGGAGGCCAGGGAATAGGACACCCACGGCCTATCCATCGTCCAGAGAATATCAGATTCAGGTGATCGAGCATGCGTTGCAAACTATGGGCTGGGGCGCCGTCGTGCTGGAACCACATGGCCGCTCGTGTTTGTAATAGGACCTCTTCGAGTAATGTCGGCAGTTTCCCGTAGAAATGCAGCGTGCACATTGCCGGTGAGTTGATGTAGTAACAGGTAGAGGCCAACCAACATGTTATGTAATACGCTCGCCCAGACGTTGGCAATGAATCGCTGTTGATCCCCGTGGACGAATGGGGTGTGAGGATTGACATCCGCCCACTCGTGGATATTTCGACAATTCTGTATACTATCACGTTGAAAGGAAGCCTCGTCAGTGATGAGAATGTATCTGTCAAAGTCATGGTGTTTTCGGCGTTGTTATAGAAACCACGTTACAAACTCCACTCATCGAGGATAATCCACAGGATCCACAAAATGCACACGTATATATACTGAAGAGCCAAAAAAACTGGTACACCTGCCTAATATCGTGTAGGGCCTCCCCGAGCACGCAGAAGTACCGCAAGACGACGTGGCATGGACTCGACTAATGTCTGAAGGTATGCAGGAGGCAATTCGCACCATGAATCCTGCAGGTCAGTCCACAAATCCAATCTGCGCCAATTTGAGAAAGGTTTGCACGTCTGTCACGTTTAATGATTCTCGTCAGTCGTCGTTTGTCCCGTTCTTTCACGATATTTTTCCGGCCGCAGCGATGTCGAAGATGTGATGTTTTACCGGATTCCCGATATTCACGGTACACTCGTGAAATGGTCGTACGCGAACATCCAAATGTTATCGCTACCTCGGAGATGCTATGTCCCATCTCTCGTGCGCCGACTATAACACCACGTTCAAACTCACTTAAATCTTGATAACCTGCCATTGTAGCAGCAGTAACCGATCTAGCTGCCGACCGCATCGCGTTACTCTGATTGGTTCCATACCTCTGCTATTTGCATACGCACGCCTATACCAGTTTTTTTTTGGCTCTTCAGTGTAGAGCCGACGCAGTAATTGCTCATGAGCACTCGACCACTGGTGCAGCGGCTTCTNTTTTTTTTTGGCTCTTCAGTGTAGAGCCGACGCAGTAATTGCTCATGAGCACTCGACCACTGGTGCAGCGGCTTCTTTTGAGTACTCTTGCAATAGTACACGTACTCACACGTGGGTTATTCTCAACATGCCTTAACACATACTCTTCAAACCTGGTTGTCCTCGCTGTCTGTCTGCTCCCTGCATTCGGTCGTGTCACCTGCAAACTTCCACTTTCTCTCAAATGTCGCTCCACAGACGCAAATGTGGTGTGGCGTGGCTGCTGTCTGTGCGGAAATCGATCCCTATACATTCTTTGCGCTTTTCGTCCATTTCCCTCTGCCGCACCGCAGTGTGTCAGTTCCGGCCACGTAAAGCGTTCAATTTTGTAGATACATTTATGTTGGTTAAGGTACATGTTGTAAGTTTATACATTATAGAGTGCTCAGATATTTTATATAATTCATCTCGGGGTTTAATGGGCCGCATTCGCTACAGCGCATTTTGTGCCATGATATATGTCGTGCTAGGCGTAGAATTGAACACGTCGAACCGTACAGAGCTGCCTAGTGTAGTATTAGTGCCAGACATNGGGCCGCATTCGCTACAGCGCATTTTGTGCCATGATATATGTCGTGCTAGGCGTAGAATTGAACACGTCGAACCGTACAGAGCTGCCTAGTGTAGTATTAGTGCCAGACATGTAGACCGCTCGCACAGCCTGTACACGCATGTTTTGTACTACATGCTGTATCTGACACCTAGGTAGATGTTTGCTCGCAAATCAATGGCCTGACAGTGTTGCATTATGGGAATGTTACTTTCAGCTGTCGATTGTCAAAAGTAACACTTATTTACGCACCAATAATACGGTATGGCTACCTGTACGTTTTTATTTTGTCGNGGGCCGCATTCGCTACAGCGCATTTTGTGCCATGATATATGTCGTGCTAGGCGTAGAATTGAACACGTCGAACCGAAAAAGAGCTGCCTAGTGTAGTATTAGTGCCAGACATGTAGACCGCTCGCACAGCCTGTACACGCATGTTTTGTACTACANAGTGTAGTATTAGTGCCAGACATGTAGACCGCTCGCACAGCCTGTACACGCATGTTTTGTACTACATGCTGTATCTGACACCTAGGTAGATGTTTGCTCGCAAATCAATGGCCTGACAGTGTTGCATTATGGGAATGTTACTTTCAACTGTCGATTGTCAAAAGTAACACTTATTTACGCACCAATAATACGGTATGGCTACCTGTACGTTTTTATTTTGTCGNCTGTCGATTGTCAAAAGTAACACTTATTTACGCACCAATAATACGGTATGGCTACCTGTACGTTTTTATTTTGTCGTTTAATGTCTCGTCGCAAGCGAGTTCATTAGACACAGGAACATACAACTAGGCGCTTGAAGGGAACTGAGGAAGGATTCGGCCATGGCCTTTATTATGGAACCATCCCAGCGTTTGCCTGGAGTGACTTCGGGAAAACATGGTAAACCGAATTCTGGATGGCCTAACCAGGATTCGAACAACGTCCTCCCGAATTGCGAGTCCAACATGTTACTGTTGCCCCACTTCGCGACGCAGAAAGGCCAAGGCATTCACCAAAAATGCATGTTCAAAACCCAGTTTTCACAGGCTCGTATCTCCTTTAAAATTCTGTTTAGGTATATGGTGTACTGTATATTTTTGATTTCATTTTTCATAAGGAATCGCCTCCTGCAGCTTGGGCGTTTAATTTCCGAACATGCTATATATCTTATCGTCATTCGCTATGAACGGTTATTCGAGGAACTGCAATTAAGAACAGGGGTGTGCAAATATGTTTTGGAGCCACTGTGCTCTAAATGTTACGAAATTTCTTTTAGTTTTCAGTTCAATTGATTGTTAATACAAATATTACTTATGAATGCTTACATCACCACATTTCGTGCTATGATGATAACGTAAAAACGAAATGGACTGATGTTCATGTTCCCTGGTAAAATGCTATTATAAAATACGAAACCCGCATTTTAAAAAGTGTTTTTTATAGGTTCTATTAGTTTGTATTATTTCGTTTAATATGCCATGTTTAACTGAGCCGTCACACAAAAAGCAAATCACTGAAAAACAGCGAATGATATACGCAGTCTTCTTTTGAGTTCATCCCACAGATTTTCTATGGGATTCAGGTTGGGTGATTGAGGAGGTGTGTTAATGACTTTGGGACAGTTATACAAAAGCCAGCTCTTGACAATGTATGACTTTTGTTTTGGGTCATTACCTTGGTGGAACTTAAACGTGTTCCTAATGCCCAAATTATCATCCCTCTTGTGTAGGTTTGCTGTCAGGGTATTGAANCTTGGTGGAACTTAAACGTGTTCCTAATGCCCAAATTATCATCCCTCTTGTGTAGGTTTGCTGTCAGGGTATTGAAATGGTCTTCCTTTTTCATTGTTCCATCGACAGGTACCTGCTGAAGATATACAGCCCCAGATCATAATACTACCTCCACTGCGTTTCACAGTAGGTTGTATGTTCCCAGGTTTTAGCTCCTGATTTGTCTCGCGCCATACTGTTACCCAGCCATCTGAACCAAACACATTAAATTTCGTCTCATCAGCAAAAATAACATCATTCCACCAGATTTTATCTTTGTCAGCGTGGTCTTTTGCGAACTTAAGTCGTTACTTCTATTTGCCTCATTAATGAAAGGCTTCTTTCTAGATACCCTGCTATTATATCCTGCTCTTCTGATAACTCGTCGTATGGTTTCTGGATGGACGTTCTTTCCGAATTCATTGAGTACCTCCGTTGTAAGTTTGCAAGCACTAATTTTCGGACCTTTCTTTATTTTCCTGATTACTAGACGTTCTTCTCTCTCGCTTAGTTTCTTTGGCTGTCGTTTTTGAGGTACCGAATCTATTCTGTCTTCCTTCTGAAACCTTCTTATATCTCCGACAGTGGACCTCGGCAGATTCAAGTGCTCCGCAATTTCTTGTTGAGATTTCTTCTTTGCGTGATGAAAAATGATCAGCTGCCGCTGTTCAAACGTTGTATGCCCCTACGTCCCACTTGTATGACTGACGTAGCCAACAGAGCTGCCCAATACACTCTTTCAGCGCAGAGAGCGTGCAGGGAATGACACGAGGTACGAAAGCAATGTGCATCGTGCCTGTGCCACGCGTCCACCAACTGGCCGAATATTAAAGTTGCGTACTTATGAAGCACGTGAGGACAAAATATTGTGTTTCATTAACTTACACTGCTCATTTCAGCTATTGGCTACTATTGAATTTCATTTAAAGCACACAAGAATGATTGTGGAATATGTTTTATGTTTGCCTTAATTTCTAATGTAACCTAAGGCCATACAACTGCGATACTCATCGGTGGCCGAATATTAATGTGAGCCACTGTATATATGTGTGTATGATATTTATATATATTCATAAGGGAATAAATAAGGCATGGCAATTATATTTATACATCGCTGACTTATGCACAAAAACAGGCCAAAGACAATAGGCCTGATTTTAATAAGCTCCGAGTTGACACTGTGCCTATAATTTGAGTCAGTTTAAGTGGTGGGTGTTAAGTAACGCTGGTTCGTTTTCCTTATCAAAGAACGTACGGCCTTAGCGCACAGTTCCATCGAGGACCGTTTATACACAGGTAATTGCCCTGGTTGTTGTGATAACGACACAAAGTGGCGCGAGTGAGCAGTGAAAGTTGCTTTTTCCCNATTTATATATATTCATAAGGGAATAAATAAGGCATGGCAATTATATTTATACATCGCTGACTTATGCACAAAAACAGGCCAAAGACAATAGGCCTGATTTTAATAAGCTCCGAGTTGACACTGTGCCTATAATTTGAGTCAGTTTAAGTGGTGGGTGTTAAGTAACGCTGGTTCGTTTTCCTTATCAAAGAACGTACGGCTTTAGCGCACAGTTCCATCGAGGACTGTTTCTACACAGGTAATTGCCCTGGTTGTTGTGATAACGACACAAAGTGGCGCGAGTGAGCAGTGAAAGTTGCTTTTTCCCNTACACAGGTAATTGCCCTGGTTGTTGTGATAACGACACAAAGTGGCGCGAGTGAGCAGTGAAAGTTGCTTTTTCCCCACGTCCAGGAAGTAAAGTCGAGGTTATAGCACGTTGTTGAGTGTTTCTGATAGCTGCGAAGTTTGTTCAGATGTAAATTGGGTCTCAATGAGTTCGGCGATGTGAAGACTGTATAATAGCAATGAACTCAAAATTGAATTTTTCCAGAATTATTTTAGCTGTCTTTGGTGAGTACTGTACAGGATATTGCTTGGGTGGCTATTGAAAAATTACGGTGACAGCTTGTGTGGAATCAAACCGACGGTTCAGCGCTGTTCGTTGAGATACTATTTATACCACGGTTGTCACTTGTAACTGTTCAGTATAGCCTTTTTTTTCCTGCCTCACCATTCAATATAAAAATTATGTCGTCATTATGCGGGATGTAACGTTTTATTAATGGGTCATCATTGGCATGTGAATGATGAAAAGTAAGCACAGTTAATTTCGGCATAACCATGGATGCACATTTGGACCATGCATTGCCTTGCAAACAATGTTATGGGGTTTACATCTCGTGATTTCTGTAATTAATAATAGTAGATATGTTATGCCGAAGCGGGGATAAGGTCATCGGGCATGCAGCTGCCCGGCCGCCATGTTGTGTTATGATGTCACGTGGCAGTCATCTTGGAAGACGTCACTGTTAGTATTAAGCATCATATCTATGATATATCGATTGTTACTTANGTCACGTGGCAGTCATCTTGGAAGACGTCACTGTTAGTATTAAGCATCATATCTATGATATATCGATTGTTACTTGTAACAAAAAGTGTTATAGTTAGTGCTTTATATATTTGCTATTCATCTTTTGGAGAATTTAATAAATCAGTGTAACGACTGGCATGAGCTGATAATGGTTCTTTCTACTGTTTGTTAATCTTTCTTCTTCAAGCATAACCACTATATAAGTCACGACTGTCAGATTATCCTTTTTGACGCCAAAATAATTTCGTTGATCAGTAATTTTACCTCAGAATTATATTTTTTCCCGCAAATTAAAAAAAAAGTAAAGGTATTCAAATATAATTAATTCTACTTTGGGACAGTGGCCATGTTCGTTGACATTATAGACCCCGACGGGCTTGTTTGTATAACATTACAGGCCCCAATCGGAGCCTTGAATCTAAATGACCTTGACCTTGGACCCAGGTAACCTTGTAACTCAAAAAACCACAAAAACAGATGATAAATTACATTATTTACTCCGTCCGCCATATTGGATATCCGTGATATTGACGTTGACCTTCATTGCAGAAAAACTCGAACCCTAAAAATCAAGACAAATAGCAAAAAATTATTAAAAAATCTTTAAAAATGAAAATATTAAGAAAGATAACTCATAAACATGTAGCAAAAATATAATATTGAATAACAAATTTAAAAATTAAAAATTTTTTTGGAAACTTTTTGAAAAATTAAATTATTCTTTGAAAACTTACATGTGTGAGGTCCAGGGTTCGATTCTCGTAAAGACGGCAGAGCACATCTACTTCCAGTATGATGACCAGCAGATGACTGAACCACCCTCTCCCCCTACCACAGGATTTCATTTCCTATTTAGCAAGTCCCCACCAACCTCCGTCTCCTCATCACTCTCCCGCCATTTAACCACTATAACTCGTACCCCACCTGTTCCACTAGAAGGTGCTAGCTGTTGGTCACGTGACATCTCGACCTCTGCAGATAAATAATGTGGTCAAAGTCGCGACACAAGTTCGTTGTCATATGAGGACAGCATTTTCCCCTCTTCCCTGGCCTTTTCTTTTAAGTAAAAAATCTGCTCAGGTTTTAAATACCTTTTCGGATCAGCGAGCTATTGGAGTGCAAAGATAAAGTGTCATTTTAATAGCGCTGCTGCGACCAGCATCCCGGTTTCATCTTTGATGGCACCATCGCCGACTCCAGCTCGACTGTCTACATTGTCGGCGATGCCATCCGCAAACCAATAGGGTTAGACCCGTCAAACTTTGAATGTAGGAGGCCAGCTCAGATAGACGTCCACAAATACGGTGGACTGTATACAACACATTAATACAGTCACCAAGTCAATATTTGTAGACAGTCGTAAAATAATTTTCAGAAAAATAATTGTAAACTCTAGCAGTACACCATCAGAGAGCTGCACAAGAAGAATTATATTTTAACACGATCATTTCTACTTGTTAAAACAGCGTTTTTTTTTTCGAAAAGAAATGAAAAAAATTGAAGAAGATTGCAAAGTCTAACAATACAGCTGTGAATATAGCTAATAGAAACAAAACAAAATAATAGTATAAATGTACCTCATTCTAATNTCGAAAAGAAATGAAAAAAATTGAAGAAGATTGTAAAGTCTAACAATACAGCTGTGAATATAGCTAATAGAAACAAAACAAAATAATAGTATAAATGTACCTCATTCTAATTTGAAGTGAAAACTATATTATCTGTAAGTTAGTACGAAGGTCAGTACCTTACAGATTGGACTTCTGTATATTATTTTGTCGACTTTGGAGAGCAATCGGATGATGCGTGGAGTCGAAGTCACGTTTTAGTTATAACAAGTATGTCGTGGTAACATACTTGTTCCTAGAGGAAGGAAATATTAAAATTAATTTTCGAAATTATTTTTAAACAAAAGTGAAACATTATAATGTTTGTAGAAAAAAATTAAGGTTTATCAAACAAATATTTAGTTAATCGTAGTGACATTACTGTCCCCAGATGAATTAAAACAGTTTTATTTAACTGTGACTACCAAATTTTGTTACAGTTTGATTTTCATCTTCGAAGCCACAAATGAACTTTTCTGAATCATTGAGGCCAGCGACTTAGATTTAGCTGTTGTTTATTTAACATGTGGCGTAAAAAAAATGTGTATTTTACCCCTATGGTGGCAGTGATAATGAATTTCTCCCATGATTCTTGTATGACTTCTGTAAAAACCACATAGCAAAATTGTTAGTCTATCTTCATTTTTCGAACGTAAGTTTCTCATCAATTTCAGTGTTTTTGAACATACAACTGAATTCAGAGATGGATGGATTGGTAAGTTATTCGGATGGGCTAGCTCCTAATTCGCGCAAATAANGTGGAGTCGAAGTCACGTTTTAGTTATAACAAGTATGTCGCGGTAACATACTTGTTCCTAGAGGAAGGAAATATTGAAATTAATTTTCGAAATTATTTTTAAACAAAAGTGAAACATTATAATGTTTGTAGAAAAAAATTAAGGTTTATCAAACAAATATTTAGTGAATCGTAGTGACATTACTGTCCCCAGATGAATTAAAACAGTTTTATTTAACTGTGACTACCAAATTTTGTTACAGTTTGATTTTCATCTTCGAAGCCACAAATGAACTTTTCTGAATCATTGAGGCCAGCGACTTAGACTTAGCTGTTGTTTATTTAACATGTGGCGTAAAAAAAATGTGTATTTTACCCCTATGGTGGCAGTGATAATGAATTTCTCCCATGATTCTTGTATGACTTCTGTAAAAACCACATAGCAAAATTGTTAGTCTATCTTCATTTTTCGAACGTAAGTTTCTCATCAATTTCAGTGTTTTCGAACATACAACTGAATTCAGAGATGGATGGATTGGTAAGTTATTCGGATGGGCTAGCTCCTAATTCGCGCAAATAAAACGCCTGCACACTTGAAATTTCACATTATTTCGTGCAAATGCCTCAAAGGTTGCACAACATTTAACTGTAGGAAATCTGCGCTAAAGTGTTTAGTGTTCTGCAAACATTATACATTGTATTATTATAGTGGATTGTTCTGATTCCAAGATCTAGAGCAAGAGAAATGTGTTAAACCTGTTTATAAGCAGATATAACAATTTTGCTCTTTACTGTCGTAAAAATCCTTCGCCCCCCACCCCCCCTTCCAAAAAAAAAAGAAAGCGTATTAAAACTTAAAACAGTATAGGGGAGACCAGGGTAAGTTGACGACGTTAAGCTTTGGGAGGGCAATTCATCAATAAATCCTACTAATATTATAAATGCAAAAGTTTGTGTGTGCATATATATATATATATATATATATGTGTGTGTATGTGTATGTGTGTGTGTGTGTGTGTGTGTGTGTGTTTTACCACTCAGCTCCATAACGGCTGAATGGATTTTGATGAAATTTGGTATGTAGGTACTTTAGATCCTGGAATAGGACATAGCATACTTTTTATTCGGGTAAATTGTACGGATCCTGTGGAATAACAACAAAGCGTAATTCTGCAGCAGCTGGGAACGTGACCGAAATATTTATTCCCTCTGGTGTCAGAGTTTATCAGGCCGCCCAAGGACCTCTGAAATGTCTTAACGACTGCTATCAATCGATAACAACCGGGACCGAATATTTAACGTGCCCTCCGAAGCCCGGAAGCGCTCAGATGTTATGCCACTAAACTGTCACCCATCCAAATGTGTGCCGCTGGGAACTTTGCTTAACTTTGGTGATCGATTAAGATCCCTCAACCAAGCACAAAAAGTAGTACTTNAATATTTAACGTGCCC
The DNA here is from genome assembly GCA_002778355.1 of Clitarchus hookeri. Taxonomy (NCBI): domain Eukaryota; kingdom Metazoa; phylum Arthropoda; class Insecta; order Phasmatodea; family Phasmatidae; genus Clitarchus; species Clitarchus hookeri. Next base: position 60,666 of record NQII01003575.1, read on the forward strand.
TCCGAAGCCCGGAAGCGCTCAGATGTTATGCCACTAAACTGTCACCCATCCAAATGTGTGCCGCTGGGAACTTTGCTTAACTTTGGTGATCGATTAAGATCCCTCAACCAAGCACAAAAAGTAGTACTTAGGTACACTTATTTATAAAGCTAGAACTTGTTGAAACCCACGTTTTGATTTTCATACATCGACGCTGGAAAACGAAAATGTGGTAACTACACGATAGTTGCACAGATACACTCCAAAAACAATACCCTACTTCTTGGCTATCGGGTAAAAAATATTTCCTTGCTTTTGGGTTGCCGTAATCAGTTAAAAACCTAGGCCAACATGGTATAATTTTATAATTCTGTTTTTACATAAATTAGTTGTCTTTTCCCAATTAATTTATGAGTGTATCACTGTGAAACTCAATTGTACCCGGACGAAGCCGGGCCGGTTCACTAGTAAGCACATAATCTGTTCGAAGATGATACTAATATAAAGATCAGACTATTTTCTCTCTTAACAAGTAAAATGGTTATATATTTATGTATAGTTACGAAGTACTTGACGTGAAATCAATCTGTGAGCATATTCGCCATTTTGCCGTAGGGGTGTGGTAAGTTGACGAACCTATTGGGGCAAGATTACGAAGTCAACAATAATATTTATGGACACAATAACAATTGTTTTATAATTACCTACACTTATCAACATACAGCGTAAATAAAATACATTCTAACATACAATGAAAACAAAAGTCATGCAATTTATTGCTGCATAGTGATGGAAATGTTAAATGCTAGTGGTTGAATAGTGGCATTAACAATAGTCACATGCAAATCGCCCACCTCCTTCATAATTGGAACAATTGTCGTGCCACCACTCAGAACATACGGAACACTGAATCAAATCTTTATCTGGAGGATCCACATAATCTTCTCCATAAGCAGGGCACGAAACACAATGTTGGTTAGAAGGTTTTGCAACACAATTTGCAAACCCTCGTTGTTCAGTTTACTTAGTGCTTCTTTCATTCTTCTTCTTTTCTTTCAATTTCTTCTCTTTGTCTTTCTGTAGCAGCAGGTTCTTTATTGGTGAGCTAGTTATTACTGCAGATGACGGAATAGGTGTTTTCCTTGTTGCGATTCTTCTCTGGGCCACTGGCAATGGTTGTAATTCATAAATTGATGCGCTTTCTGTGTGGAACTCTCATTGACCCTCCCAGAAGAAGACCCTGCTTCTTCTGTAAAGTTAACATTTGTTCTAGCTGCAAAGTGTTTGAAGAATTGGCTGATGAATCAGCTCCTATGGGTTCTTAATGAATCTGTACAACACCTGAGGCCTCTGGTGGGTGGTAACAGAGTTACCCCACATTTATAATTATGTTTACAATTCATTTTTGTGATATTTATACTTTAAGTTAATAAGGAAATAAAATATATTATTTCCAATATTAAAATATATATAAATTGAATTTAAATTATATATGTAATTGGAAAAAACGTATAGGCCTATTAAATGCACAAAAATGGTAAACATATTTAATAAATATACGAATTAAAGTAATTATATAACATTGAAACAAGTTCATTTATATCAATAATTAAATTTATATATATTAATATATTTTATATTAGTTTTAAATTTTTACTGATAAAAGAAATCTTCTTATACTTCCACGTGTATACTTTGTGAGATTTCGGATACAAATAGAAAAATTCATGACGAAAAAAAAATACGTTTTTGAAGTTATAGTTTAAAAACTGAACTGGGGTGTTTTGATTACACCCCTCCCCCCATACTTGGTAGTATACGGGTTAACAGTGTAACACTGGCATAAAAATGAAATAAATTTATTTATTTATTTATTCCCCCCATCTTCACATAACGTCGTAATGTTGACTCTGGAATACCATTTACTGATGCTGCTGCATTGCAAGACATTCCTTCTTTCACAACATGCATAGCAGCAGTTATTTACACGTCACTACAACTCCTCCTTTCCGTTTTCCTTTTATAACTCCTGAGCATCTACGAAAAAAACTAAGAAAATAGTTAACGAATGCAGGGGTAATCTGACGATTTCGTTATCTAACCCCCGTCAACTTGCGCCAGCTGCACTTTTTCTTTTCATTGATTTCTTAAAACAAGATATCTATTTCTGTAACTACATGCACATTAAAATATTCCCAAAAGACAGGCTTTCATATTTCATTTACAAACACTTTCAACAAGTTCACCATTTTATTACAATAGTTTAATGTACGCACCTTTAATGTTACTACAACGGTACACGAAACAGACTCTCTCTCATAGCTGCCACACTAACTGGAAATTTCCGCTGCTCCTGCCTAGTAGGGGCACAGGGTGACGCTCAACGCTACAGGAGCGCCAACATTCTATCTGTGTTACTGGCTTAGTTATTTACGATTCGTCACCTACACCGTTCGTTAACTTAACCCGGTCTCCCCTGTCGTCATTTGTTTTTTATGCGAATTGTTACAAGATTTACGATAATACCACGCTAGTTGCAGTTCCTTGACAATTTCTTTTTTGTTCTNTTTTTATGCGAATTGTTACAAGATTTACGATAATACCACGCTAGTTGCAGTTCCTTGACAATTTCTTTTTTGTTCTCCCATCCTATTCAATCGTGTGTCTGTTCCCAATAGAAACGAATTTTGTAAAAACAAATTTTCAACTCCCCTTAAAAATTTCTAACGCAGTTTTCGTCAAGGACGACCCTCGTGGGCACCCCTGGGCACAAGTAACTTCTTGTGCGCCTGCGTATACAGGAACCAAATCTTAGTAGTTTTTTCTGCAAGTGATATTTTTTTTTTCCTCTTATTATAGTTTCTGTACACAGGGAGATTAAATAGTCACGATTACTGTTTGACAAACAGTTTTGTCACGGTAACCATGAAAATAATTTCGGCATGAAATTTTTGAATTAAAGATTTTCCAAATCGAGCACTGGAGATGTTTTGTAGTAAGCTGGAGTTTGGAGAAGATTTGCAGATTAGTCATTGCCTGGGGTAAGTATTATATTAGAGCCATTCTTGATAAATGTGTTGAGGGCAACAATTTTCATGGCACAGGCCGGTGTACAGGCGAGCTAAACTATGTGAAACTTTTGTCTTAGTCTAAATTAGTGAAATATTTCACGTAGGATAAGAAGAAAAAACAGTTAATTAGGGTAGTAAACAGCCACAGCCAATCGACTGAAGTGTGGTTAGGCCCGCCATCTTACGGAGGTCGCCAAACGGAGAGCAAAGCGTTAGTAAAAATATTATATTCCAAATCGCTTAATATTTTATGGCGTATCTATCGAAACAGAACTTAAGAACATTCTTACGTTTGAAGTTTAGTCCTAATTAGTTCCTTTTGGGAAAAAAATTAAATAAAGATCTTGTGATCATAGGTTCCTCCGACTGTGTGGCCTTCTCAAGAAAATGTGTTTTAGTGAATAGTCCAATTGTTTTGAGGTCATTGTATTTCTTTCCTGGTATTTAAAATTTTGAAATCTTCTAATTTATCTGCCAACTAAAAAAAAATTGTTTTCTTTCAGGAGTGGTAGGTATCATAAAATAAACACTTTAAATGTTAAAAAAAGGCAATGCCAGNAATTTTGAAATCTTCTAATTTATCTGCCAACTAAAAAAAATTGTTTTCTTTCAGGAGTGGTAGGTATCATAAAATAAACACTTTAAATGTTAAAAAAAGGCAATGCCAGAGTGCAAACAGAATTAATACAGATTTATTCAGTTTTATTACACATTAAATGAATGTTAATATGTAAACCATTTAAAAGGAAATCGATAATTTGTATCTTGTGCTGATTTCTTCAGTGATTGTTACGCATTAAAGGATTGTGGGTAAATATGTATAAAGGATGTTGATAACTTATATTTTGAAGAGAATAATTCTGACTTGTCGTTAGAATTTTATTTTATGATTTAAGAAAGATTCGTGACATATTTATTGCATACCGTACTAAATACTGCCTTCGTGATTAATGCATGTTTAGAAAATTGTATATATTGGGTTGATATCTACAGTATAAAGATGCACTAAGACAATACCAATATAGAAGATGTTCATAGTTCGCTTTTGAAATTAACCTTAGGAAAAAATTATTGTCGGTAACTACATACATTTTAATTTAAGCACTGACTAAATGTCTGAATGTTTTATTACAATTATAATACAGCTAATTTAACCCGAAATTACGTTTCTTTTTATTTTACGATCACGAGAAAAAATTTGGTGTGATTCTGTAGTATCACATTGATACCTGCCAAATGCTGAAGTTTGGAAGTAGGTATTGAATCTGCTCTGCGGCGTGAGGCGCCAGCACTTGACTTGATACTAGCCCTCAGTGATAGGGCGTAGGAATACGTCGACACTGTTGTCTCTCTAGGTCCAATTTACTAATAAATTACACTTTATTTGCGAGTTCACATAATCGAGTTTTATTGTTGCTTGAACAGGTTAACTGGTACATGAACTCTCGAGACAACTCCCCTCCCCTTTTTCTATGTAGGCTACGTATGGTTTGACGCCGCGATTGGCAGCGGGAGGGGGGGCAGGATTCTTCACACCTGGTGTAGAACTGCTTATCTGACACTGCGGCGCTGTCTTCCCTCGGCTGGTGGCTTGGAACTGTTCCGGCGCTTGGTGGGGCGTCCCGACGCCTGCTCAGCCTTGGGGAGAAGGGCCCAGGTGAGTCGTGAGAAGCAAAGACGAAGTCTGACTGGCTTTTCTCGAATTCTTCCCGCCGCACGTCCCGCTTGACGGCCTCCGACTGAGGTCCATGTCTTGATGCATTTGGCGAACTCGTTTTNATTCTTCACACCTGGTGTAGAACTACTTATCTGACACTGCGGCGCTGTCTTCCCTCGGCTGGTGGCTTGGAACTGTTCCGGCGCTTGGTGGGGCGTCCCGACGCCTGCTCTCGGAACCCCTCCTCCCGGGTCCACTCAGCACTCTTCGTTTG